>BPLR01006168.1:0-72555 GCA_021605095.1 Caerostris extrusa
ATATTAAATTATTCAGCGTATGAAAAACTGAAATCTTAAATTGAAAAATTCTTAACAAATATAATATTATAAAGGATAAATGAATTTCATAGGGAACATTAATTTTTAATCACATTAATTTAATAAAAATTTTGTAAGTGTGGTTCCATTTTTGTCTTAATTAAACTCAATAGTGATAAGTCAAATAGTTTTTTAAATTTATTTTTCTAATTAATGTTCATATCTTTATTTATTTATTTATCTTTTCATTGTTTTATCGATTTAGTTTTATTTATTGTTTTCATGTATTTATTTTTATAATAAATATTTTTATTTATTTTTCATTTTCGTACTCATGCCTAAAAGTGTTTGTATTCGCATGGTGATATTAACAACATATAAATACAAAAATTATCATTTATTTGAAACATTTTTCACTCTGTTACGCATTCTAATTTATTATTTAATAGTTGAGCATTATCATCCAGCAATTAAGTACCTTTTCATAATATTTTTTTCTATCAAATATTTAAAGTAATTTTAAAAAGGGATGCGTTGTTTGTAATAAAGAGCGTAGAAATAAAACAAATTACGTAGATAGGGTTCCTGTATTCAGGAACCACTTCATGCCACTTTATTGCCGAAACAACGTGATCTTCTAGCCTGCACTAAAATAAAAATAATAATAATAAAATAGATTTGATTGCATTTTTGCTACTATAGCTGGATTATACTTTAATTTTTCACTAAAAATCAAAAGATTAGAAAAAATAAATTATTGATTTTTAAATACAATTTTACGTATGATATGGTAAGCCGAAAGCAAAACATTAGTGATTGAATTTAGTCAGATAGGAGCCATTCATTTAAAAAGTTATCATTATTTTTATTTCCCTTTAATAAAAATAATGATAACTTTTGTTTGTAACATATTTTTGGAACAGATGGAATTGCTGAAAATGGAAATGGTTTCCAGACATACGAAATAAAATAAAAACCAAATTTTATTTTTACTTTGATTCAGATCATAATCCATAATGATTCTCATGGTTCAATGTGAAAGATGAGCAATTTGGAAATTCATCTTATTTCAAAACTAAGCAATTAATAATCATAATAATTTAATTATATCGCCTAAATCAGGAATAGATAGCCTGCTATTGCTCTTCTTGTCACTTGTCTCATCATATGTTAACTTTACTTTACAAATCATTTGACAATTGTTTTTTGCTTTTTCTGAAAGAAATTACTATCATATTATTTTTTAAAATTAAAATGATATATGATTCAGTGGGTTACTAGAAACTCAACGGTGGACCATAGTCTGTCCATCTTGTTTTTAATTCATTTAATAAGAAACTAATAATCATAACACAATAAGTAACTAATAATCATAACACAATAAGCAACTAATAATCATAATCATTTATTTATATCGCCTAAATCAGGAATAGATAGCCTGCTATTGCTCTTCTTTATCGCTTGTTGCTCTTCTTGTCGCTTGTCTCATCATATGTCAGTTTTACTTTACAAATCATTTCACTATAATTTGTTTTCCTTTGAAAGAAGTTATTATCATATTATTTTTAAAATAAAAATGATATATTATTAAGCAGTTACGAGAGACGCAACGTTGGGTCCTGGTGTGTTCATGCTGTTTTAATCTATTTAATAAGCAACTGATGATCATAATCAAATAAGCAACTAATAATCATATTCCAATTAACAACTAATAATCATAATCAAATAAAGCAACAAATAATCATAATAATTTATTTATATCGCCTAAATCAGGAATAGATAGTCTGCTATTCATTTTCTTGCCGTTTTTCCCAACATATGCCAATTTTATTGTACAAATAATTTGATAGGAATTTTTTTTTTTTTTGACAGAAGTTATCATACGATTTTTAAAATTAAAATGGTCCATGACTAAGCGGTTACTAGAAACGCAACGATGAATCATGGTCAGTTCATCCTGTTTTAATTCATTTAATAAGCAACTAATAATCATATTCCAAGAAGAAACTAATAATCATAATCCAATAATTAACTAATATTCATAATCATTTATTTATATCGCATAAAACAGGAATAGATAGCCTGCTATTATTTTTCTTGTTGCTTTTCTCATCATACTAGTATGTCAATTTTACTTTTCAAATCATATGACAGAAATTTTTTTCTTTCTTTGAACGAAGTTATCATCATATTATGTTTAAAATGAAAATGATATATGATTAAGCCGCCACTATAAACGCAACTGTGGTCCATGGTCTGTTCATCCTGTTTTAATCCATTTAATGTTAATCTAATGATAATTGATAATTGATGTTTTCATATTTATTTATTGCTTGTATGATACCAAATTTATACAATATTTCTGAAAAATGAAACAGAACTTTGAAAAATGCTTATAGTAAATGTTCGATAGCTCAGTCACCACAATAAACTCAAGTAATCTTCGACACAGACACGAAGAATGACACAGACTCGAATGGACTGTATAAATTAACTCCTTTATTATGCAGCCATCAAGCTCGAAGATGACTGCCACACACAACCTTTCTCGTTGGTTGCAGAAGTTGAACTCATTTAGTTTATGCAGACATCACACTCGAAGATGCCCTGCCACAGGACCGTTCTCTCTGGTCGTAGAAGTACAACTCCCTTCTTACATTCTTTCTCTCTCTCCCGTCAGCCCACCCCCTGCCAGACACCCCCACAGACAGGATGTTTTTCTGGACATAGGGCGTTGACCTCCCTAAACAGGGGGAACATGGGTTTCGACGTAACAGTAAAAAATAATTATTTAAAAAAATTTATATTATTTAAATTATTAATAAATTTCATTCTGCGCCTATGCTCTTTTTTATTACAAAATTTTATTATAGTATAGCAAATAATTGTACAATATTTTTCTAATTCTCTTTTTCAGAAAGAAACATATCTATGTACTGCTTTTCGAATGCCAAGGTCTGATTTCGAATACATAGGTAGGACATTTTTCTTACATTATTTTGCGTATTTATTTTATGGAGATAATTTCTTAATTACATAGATTTTAACTACATCAGATTATTTTATTATATATGTTTTGTAAGATATTATTATATATGTTTGGTTTTGTTATTTTATTTGATGTTTCAATTAGCAATTCTAAATGACGAATTTAACTTAATTCAAATTGAATTTAACTCAAACATTTTGTGATTTATATTAAAAGTGTGAATTCCTCACTCAATATCTGAGTATTTAAATAGATTTCAATTAAATCTCTTTAGATATAGCTTTCAGTAGTGTGTTAAATATAATTTTGGACTGTTATCATCTTTTAAATATTTTTTTATATTTTGCTCTTTTTCAGAAAGGAACTTTCATTTAAAAAAATTATATGTTATGGAGTAATCAATAACTCACATAAAAGAGAAAAGGTCCAAATCAATATTTTTTAGTTATGTTTAATCAATGTTTTTTTTTCTTAAAATATTCTGGATTTTTTTTTTTTTTTTTAAAATAGTAATCTTTGAAGAATGGATTAAAAGAGGTAATTGTAAAATAATTAAGAAAAACATAATTTGTGAAAAATTAAAAAAATAAGTGATTTTATTTTTCCTATAATGGACTTAAAACTATTCAATTTATCAAAATATTGTAGCTGGAATTTAATGTACTCAATTTACGAAGAGAATACTTGGTATATTAGCATTTCGGCCTTCTAAACTGATAAATCAATTCGAAACCCCACAAGCTTAGAAACAAACAAGAAACTAACCCTAAGATTGCCCCCTTGCTAATTTTGCCCTGTAGTATGCTTGTTGGGCAACTGAATTGTAACTGGGTGTGGTTGGGTTGAGTTACTTGCGGCTCATGTTTGCGAACACATGCACAAACACCTCACGCATACAGACAATATGTAATACTTAAGAAAAGATATAAATTAATGGAAGTATTTCGCTTCTAAGCCGAAAATCCGATACTGAAGTACGTGAAGGGTGCGCGAACTCTACTGGTGAGAGTCTGTAGGCCAATTAACGCCCAATTTTATATTTCCTCCCGGAATGAGGGACTATAAACTAAATGTTTCTCAGCGTTAAACGTTTTGACTGCGCTAAAGAACAAAACATTCTAATTGCTCAGTACTTCCTAACTGGTGAGAGTCTCGAGGCCTACTAACCATTTCTCTTGAACGCCGTAAGGGCGCTCTCACCAGTGAGTAGGAGATAGCACAATTACAGCCCGACATTAAGGTGCCATCAAGAAATAACTTTGGCTCATCAAACTTTGGCTCATCACAATGGTGTTCTTGTTATAAAATGCACAATACTTTCGGGGTTCATGGGTCGATGAGAAGTGGCAATTTATTCTTAAAAATTTTAAGCATGTTAAATTAGCATACATATAAATAAATATTCATAAACTCGATAAGTCTTTTGAGAATAGTAATCAAGACAATTAGAGAAACATTTATAATTTTAGTTAATAAACAATAGAATTAATCAATATTTTATTATTAATGTATTTTATAATTGTTTAAAATCGATTATTTTTTTTATCTATGGTTAATTGATAAGTTATATTGTTGGATAATCGATTTACATCATACTACTAGATAAAAAAAGTAGAAAACATTTGTTATTACAGCTTTAGCATGCATCGAGATTTATTCACACTCTTTTTATTTATTCACGTATTTTGCTAATCAGCATACGTGCGATAGTTTATTTATATTTTCATTTTAAGTGCATATTTTTTTTCTTTCACCTGCTGATTGACGTAGTACTTTTACGAAAGCATTAAAAGGATGACTCATCCAAATTTATGATTCTCGTTGTTGTTGTTTTTCTCTGAAAAAGTTTAGTTAAAACAAATTTAACTTACTAATGAATATTTTATTTTTTATTTATTTTTTTAAACATAAACGATCTCCACCTTGTTAAGACTATGACAATCCCCATTATTTTCATTTAATCACGTACTACAGTGGTGCAAATATTAAATCTTCGAGAATGGTGGTGGAGAATTGCAATCACTTCACAAATTATATTTGCTCAATTAATTATATTCATCAAATTTTCAATTAATTATATTCTTTATTTTTAATTAATTAAATACATAAATTTTTCACACGATATTATTTAAAATCGATTAATTAATTGTTATCAATTTTTTAAAATAAATTTTTAATTAATTAATTTTGTATCGGTGGATAATTTATTTACAACATTCTTTTAACTTCAACATATTATATACTACATATTACATTATTATATTCAATATGTAATATTCTTCAACATACTATATAACAATAGGCTGTCTGTCTACTGGCAGACTTCGAGACTGGAGATGTTTTTCTTTTTACGGGGTAGGGTTGTTAGCCCTACACCCAACGTTCTTATATTCGTATTATACCACTACTACACCACACCACATCATTGTGCCTAGAGCTGATATGCCCCTTACAGTTTGGGAATGATGTGGGTGAGAAGTCTGATTGGGCTCTGCGACACTTTACGGCCATATGAGACCAGGACCTATAGCTTAAAGTGGACTCCGAACCAATACAAACATCCACGGCTCCCCGGGATTCGAACCCGAAACCTGTGGTACCGAGCGCCAAAGCGCTAGCTACTCCACCATCAGGCCCGCCAGTCATGATAGCCACTCAGACATCAGGACCTATGGTTAAAAGTGGATTCCGAATCACTACAAACCGAAACTTCGAAAAAGGGATTCTCTCAAGGATTCGAACCCGAAACCTGTGGCATAGAGCGCTAGTCGCTTGGCCATCAGGCCCTGTTTACATCATACACCCAAATAAACAAGCGTTTGTTTTGATGGCTTTTGATATTTTTATGTATCACGGTTTTATTCATGATTCTTCCACAATTTGTAAATAAGCAATTTTAGAAAGGACGACTTTAAGAGAGTTATTTTAAAACATATTCTGGGTTCAAGGTTGGAATTGTGTCATTTTTTTTACTTTTTGAATGTCGAGAAGGCAATTTCGAGTCAGCAAAGTTAACACAATTCTGATTCACACACATAGCCTTTATCATCATTTTCCTTTAATCATGTGCTTCAGTGGATAATAAAAAATCCCCGATGAAGAATTGTTGTAAATAGTTAGCTATTTAGGAAATTATATCTCATAATGGACAAGTAATAAAATCCTGTTTTAAATCATCGATGATTGGAAATAGGGGTCTGATGGCCGAGTGGCTAGCACTCTGGAGCTCGGTACCACAGTTTTCGGGTTCGAATCCCGGTGGTGCCATGGATGTTTGTAGTGGTTCGGAATCCACTTTCAACCTAAGGTTTCGTTCTAATTAATATCGTAGAGCATTATGGTGGTAGTGTTGCTCGCATCCTTAGCATATCTTCAAGCTACACGTGCCCCATGGGGTAAATGAGTAAGAGCACTAAATGCGTAGTGCTAAATGAGTAGCAGCCGTTGCGTATGACATAAAGATTAACTTTTATATTGCCAGCTGCATTAGAACAACATGATTGGAAGTAATTTGATTTTGAATTTGTGTTCCTACACATTTGAAATTTTCCTACGGACATTTTTTTTGGTGGATTTTGTTTCGGTAATTTTATTTTAATTAATAGTCATTGAATTTCTCGGAAATCCTTTAATAACCTGGTGGGGTTATGAGGATAATGAGTTAGAATTCTGAACTGAAATTCAAACAGAATAAGAACTAATGTTGTAAATCGCATCTGGCGGCCTGATGGTCTCTTGGCTAGTGCTTTGGCCTTTTGGTACCACAGGCACCAGGTTCAAAACCTGGCGATGGCATAGATGTTTTTAGTGGTTCAGAATCCACTTTAAACTGTAGATCCAGGTCTGTTTAGCCCTCATGTGCACAAGATGACCGTAGAGCGGCAAACCAAATCAAGTGATTTCCGTTATCCTCACTTATATTTTTAAAAATGTATGTGCCAAAATAAGTGTTTAAGACTATTAAATTAAAATCTGTCTTCTGGCATTTGCATCATAAATGTCTACATTTTTATAGTAAAAATGTATGTCTTTAGGTGAATTTTAATTTGTATACCCATTTTAAAATTTTCTTTTTCATTTCAGTTGAATTCACCCCTGAATGCTTCTATGCACACGGCCCATCACATCTTGCTGTACGGGTGTGGAATTCCGGGGAGGTGGGAGAGGGACAGTCCGAGACTCGTTTGGGACTGCGGCGAGATGAATGGCGGGAAATCTGGCTTCCCGAGAGGACCCACGTGTTCCTCAGGGTCCCAGATCATCTATGCGTGGGCGAAGGATGCTCCCCCTCTCCATCTGCCGGACGGTAAGATGATGCTTTCTAATCAAAGACTCACTTAAATCTTATCAATGGCTTATACCAGAATATGAAAAAATCCTATTATAGATGGATCCAAAATCACGGAATTTTTCGCTAATAAATTTTATTGTCGCTGAGATTGTGCCAAAATATCGCAAAAAAACCTATTCAATTTAATCACACAATCACAATCATTGGCTACTTAATTGAAACAGCACCATAATGCATAGTGTTCCATTCAAGTTTTCTCAATTTCAGAATGTGAATTAAATATAGCAGTTCCTTAAGAAATGTTTCAGCAGTTATATATATATATATATATATAACAGGTGGGCTGAAAGGTTCGTAGGCTGACATATAGATGGCGCTACTAGTATTAAATCCATATGAGTTTTAGTTAGCCCTAACCTTCAAAAGACACGTGTATAAATTTGACAGCTGTTTCATTATTAGTATGTGAGTTATAGCATTTTTAGGGAAGCAACTTTTGTTAGTTTGAAATAATGGATAAAAGGAATTACAGGAAATTGTGTTAATAAAGCATTGCTTATTGGCGAAAAAAAAAATACTATTGAAGCCAAGGCTTGGCTTGATAAACATTATTCGGAATTTGCATCAGGAAAGTCAACCTTAGAGAAGTGGTTTGCTAAATTTAAACGAGGCGAAATGAGCACCGACGACGATGCCCGCAGTGGACGCCCCAAAGTGGCTGTTACCGACGAAAACATCAAAAAAGTCCACAAAATAATTTCTGATAACCGTAAAGTGAAGTTGATTGAGATAGCTGAGACCTAAAGATATCAAAAGAACGTGTTGGGCATATCGTGAATGAATATTTGGATATGCGAAAGCTCTGTTCAAAGTGGGTGCCGCGCGAGTTTACAATAGACCAAAAACAACAACGAATTGATGATTCGAAGCAGTGTTTGGTGTTGTTCAATCGTAATAAACCCGAATTTTTGCTTCGATATGTGACAATGGATGAAACATGGCTCCATCATTTCATACCGGAGTCCAATCGACAGTCAACCGAGTGGACTGCACGTGATGAACACTAAAAATGCTATAACTCACATACTAATAGTGCAACAGATGTCAAATTTATACACGTGTCTTTTGAAGGTTAGGGCTAACTAAAAGTCATAGGGATTTAATACTAGTAGCGCCAATTATGTGTGAGCCTATGAACTTTTCAGCCCCTCTGTTATTTATATATTAACACTTACATGATTAAAAAGCCTTAAAGAATATTTACAAGGGTATTGTTCTCGCTATAGTGACTATAGGACATGTTTTTAATTTTTGTTAAGATATTTCCTTCATAGATAATATTAAAGTGTATTACCGCATTCACATCTGACCACAAATGCTCCAAACGTGAACGAAAACATATATTTATTTCTGTTCGTTGAGTCTCAATCTCAGGAGAATATTTCAAAGAACACATACTTGAAAACAGACCCGGGCATCATTCGTAAATGGCTCGGTCAATAAAAATGGTGAACTTCACTATACACTGAAAGTGACAAAGGTTGTCATGGGATACCTTGGGTTAATATCGTGTCAGCCTGAGTCCTTTCGCCCCAGTAAAAATTTTTGAGAAACTCGAAATAAAAGGGATTCAAATAATATTAATCGTTAAAGTTCTTGATAAGAAATAAATGCTGTAAGCCATAATTTGATAAATCCATAATTATGAAAGCGTTGTTATTTACAAAGTTAGTATTTTGCCTGGCAAAAACTTTAAGGCCATCCAGTCATTTTTAATAAATGCCCGATCGTGGATTACCATTGCAACTATCTAGGTGGCCAGATCATTCGTTGGAATTGTCAGACGTGTTCTTCAAACCAGTATCGCGATCTTTGTGAAGATGGTGAATGGCGCATTGTCATCCATGAAAAAATCCCATCGTTGTTTGTCTTACAGGAATGAAGTCCTATTGCGATAAAGATGGCTGCAAGTGATCTCCAATTTAGCTGAACATAAGCATTTCCAGTAAAAAGAATATTCGGTCCAGAAGACCAGAGGACCAAGTCCATGCGTGATGAAAAAGAGCCCACACCATTACGGAGCCACCACCAGGAAACAGTGCCTTGCTGACAGGTTTGTTTGTCCATGGCTTTTATATCGCCAATTAGAACCCTGGACCATCAGCTCTTACCAACTGAAATCGTGACTAAGGCCACGGTTTTTCATTCATCAGGGACCAAAATATGCGTTTGAACGTGCCCACGAGAGTCGCTGCAACCAATGGATGTATTTTTTCTGTCGAAAAAAATGGAATTTGGATGGACCATGGTCGGTCTTCTGCTGATATAGAAAGAAAAAGCCAAATATTCTCCACAGTTCCAACAGACAAGTCTGTCATGACGTGGGGCTTTTTTTCAATGGCGGGCTCATTTGATTCGCAGTGGTGAATGCACAAGTCTGTTAAAATTCCTAACAAATCATCGTTTGCCAAAGTGCTGGTCTTCGGTCGAAAAGTGAAAGGCGGTCAAGACCACTGCCTATCCATTGGGATGTTACAGCCAAAAAAATTGGTTCCGGCACAATGTTGAAACTGTGAAATGGCCAGAATGTTGAATCCCAACCCAATTTCCGAAACCTTTGGGCTGACCAAGATGCGTTTAGCTCAAATGGGAACATTTTCATCGCGTTCAAAGCTGAAATCTAATTCCCGTCGTGAATGGTATCATCACGTCAAAAACTCGTTTCATCCATGAAACAAGAATAATTTGAACGAGAAGTAATGGCTCTTACACAACCTTCTAAGAATTTGTATTTTTTCTTATATGTTATTTTCATTGTTGGCCTGTTTTTACTCAGGCTCAAATATTCATCTGTGCCAGTTCTGTAATATTTTAATAATAAAATATTTATCCCATGGCTTTTGTCACTTCAGTTTACTTTTATTTAAGCTCAACAAATTCTTCAATTACAAATATATTTTTGAATTTTTCAGTGGGGTTTCCAGGTTGTCAAAAAATGGGTGTGGTTAAGGTTTGAGATACTTGAGACATAGGTTGGAGAACTCACAGCTTTGTTTACATACGCATACTCATATACAATATTTAACACATTTAAAGACTGATAAGTATAAATTCGTGAAAGGATTCCTTTTCTAAGTCGAAAACCCGAAAATCGGATAAGCACAGGATGCTTAAAATATACTTCCTCTCCGGTGGTCTCCGATTCCTCTCCGGTGGTCTGACCATTTCTCCTGAGCGCCACAGGGAGCGATGTTGCCAGTGGGTAGGATGAAACATGGTTACAGTTATAAAAACTCCTAGAAAAGGGCAAACTATTGGTGAATATTTCATTCATAAATAAATTAGATTTCGAAAATTACAATCGTGACTGAAGAATTTGTGCAATTTAATGTCAGATCTTAAACTTTTACATAGCAAAAACATGTGTAACGTTAGCTCCTTTAAATATGAAAAACACTAAACGTAAAATATGTAGAATTATAAAAAAACAGATATATTTCCTTGACAAATCTTACACCTTGATAAATAAGTTTGAATGAATCTATCTGGTGTCAAACATAGCTTTCTCTATATTTGAAAAATTATCCTTTATTTTTTTATAAATTTTTTATTTCATTTTTTATTTATTTATTTTTTTTTTGCTTAGAAACTAAATTAGAAGAAATTTACTAATTTCGTTGTCGGTTTTTTTCAGGGTGGCGTTTAAGGTTGGAAAGAGCACCGGAATAAATTATTTGGTGTTGCAAGTGCATTACGCTCATGTGGATAAATTTATACGTAAGTAAAATATGATGATATTAGTATTTTCATGATAATTATTTTCAAGAATTGAAGTATTACCATAATTATTCCTACATATGTTTGTATTCCACGTAATGCAGGATCATTTTATACACCATTACATATTTTGATTTATTTTGTAACTTCTTTTCATTGGCGCAACAGCCCTATGGTGGGACAAGGCCTTCTGCGTACTGGCTGATATTATTTTGTAACTAATTAAGTATAAATATTAAATAAGTATTTGGCAAACAAATATAAATACTATTTAAATGTATATTCAGAGTGCTGGTTTTCTGTCAAATTTTATATATTTTTGTACTATATTTTTATCGTGTTTAATTTAATTTTTTTACTTTAGTTGGTGGAACTGATAATTCTGGCATCATTCTCACTCTGTTACCAAGTTACACCAAAAGGTAAATAATTAAATTATCTTAATTTTGTACGTAAAATATAAATACTTCTATCAGTATTGCTTTTATTTAAATAAATAATTTTATTATATCCATAAGTGATAACTTTACGAACAATAAAATGCATAGTAAAAAAAATGGATTTACATTTTACTCTATATAATGGTATTTCTGTTAATATAATGCTACTGGTTACATTACTGAAAGAGGCTAAATTGCCTCCTTAACATTTTATTTTAATAATAATTCCTAGAATTTTGGAAAAATAAAAATTATTTTTATAGAAAAGTCGGATTTTTAAACCGGACCGACTCCTCATTCCGACTCCCCGCCTTAGGTGATACCAAATAGAAAGTAGATATAGTAAACCTTTGATGAAACCCCGATAAAAAAAATAAAGAATACACCTTTGTTGTTAATCATTAAATGATTTATAAAGTTTAAATAAATTTTTATCAAGAATTCGTGCCAACAGCTACATTTACAACTACCCATTTCTTATGATATTGTGATCTTCACTGGTCTTCATAAAATGTTGTATTTCCGGTTTCATTAAGTACTTATAAAGTGATACGTGACATCCGTAAGAATTATACGTATTCTAATAATTATTTCCATCATTTTTGAAACTATTAACTATCTGAGCAACGACAAGTATTTATCTATACCCAAATTCGTGGGGCGAATTTGTATGAATCTTACCACGAAAAGAAAATGAAACAAGTTTAATCAATGTAAGAAGTTAAATATAAATAAATGGTATAAAAAAAATACCTAGAAGGAAAGATTGTACTGGTCAAACAACTTCAATCTTGTTCTGCAGTCAAAACGGTAATCATCGAGAAGATGAACGAGGTTCACCTTGTGACCACTCGTTCTCCTTTTTCATTAATAAAATACTTTCTACCTTTCATTTTTCTGCTTCTATTTACAACTTGTAACACGTGCAATACACGTAATAACAAGGCGACACATGTTTAAGTCCTTCATGCTGCATCAAATGTGACCGAATAATATATTGGGTTGAAGGGTAGATTATGCCCCACATTCTGTCTTCTCATAGAAGTCAGAAATTTTTAATCAAAATTTAGAAGTATCTTAAAGTTTTGGAATTACATCACACAATCTTAAAATTAGAAAATGGCGCAGAAATACCAAAGCGCCACATGTTTCACCTTTTCATACTGCATCAAATGTGGTCGAATAATATATTGGGTTGGAGAACAGATTATGTCCCATATTCTGTCTTCTCATATAAGTCAAAACATTATAATCAAAATTTAGAAAAGACTTGCAGTCTTCTAGTTATATCACACATTCTTAAAAGTACAAAAATGTATTTGTCTTTGTTTTACGAAATTATTAATAATAACATTATTATTATTATTATAACTTTTGCAGTGTCTCCAAAACTGCTGGGGTATATCTTCTTGGAACGAATGGAGTTATACGAGCTGGAGAAGAAGGTAAAGTTATATAAACAATTTATTCATGTTAAACACCCTCCCTCTATATACCGTCACTTATATGCTTAGATTGTATAAAAACTGTATAAAGAATATCTTATTATATTCACCACCTTTTATAGGAATCTATAAAAGTGACAGTTGGCTTTTAAACTGTATAGCGATGACTGAACTTGTTCGGCGATTTGACTAGGGTAGAGTGCAAGCCCACACCCAGAAATGGGATGATTTACAGACTTCAGCCCCCTTCAAGACAATAAATCAACGTTTATTGGTTTACTTTTATTAAAAATACATCAAAATGTGAGGCTGACACAAACGATGTAATGACGATCTAAATAACAGTTGACTTTTAAACTGTATAACGATGATTTTGAATGTATTCGGCAGTTTGATGAGGAGAGACTGATGACATGAGTTCCCCCTCAAGCCAATAAGTCAAATTTTTCTGGTTTACTTTTATTAAATGTACATCAAAATTGTGAGGTGACGCAAACGATGTAAATAATTAGCAGTTGACTTTTACACTGCATGTCGATGACTTTGAATTTGTTCGGCTATTTGACGAGGATAGACTGTAAGCACACAACCAGAAAGGGAATGACTTACAGACTGCAGACCCCCTCTAGCCAATAAGTCAAATGTTTTCTGGTTTACTCTTATTAAATATCCATCAAAATTGTGAGGGGACACAAATGATGTAAATGTCAGTTGACTTTTAAACAGTATAACGATGACTTTGAATTTGTCTAGCTATTTGACAAGGGTAGAGCCAAGGGTAGTAGAGAGGTAGACAAGAGTAAGCACACACCCAGAAAGGGATGACTTACAGACTTCAGTCCCTCTTCAAGCCAAACGTGAACGTTTTCAAGTGAACGTTTTCTGAGTTACTTTTATTAAATATTCATGAAAATTGTGATTTTGACACAAACGATGTAATGACGATGTAAATGACAGTTGACTTTTACACTGCATGTCGATGACTTTGAAATTGTTCAGCTATTTGACGAGGTCAGACTGCAAGTACACGCACAGAAAGGAGATGACTTGCAGACTTCAGTCCCCCCTCAAGACAATAAGTCAACGTTTTCTGGTTTACTTTTATTAAAGATACATCAAAATTGTGAGGTGGACACAAACGATGTACGTGGCAGTTGATTTTTAAACTGTATAGCTATAACTTTGAATTTGTTCAACTATTTGATGAGGGAAGGCTGTAAGCACACACCCAAAAAATGTATGTTTTACAGAATTCAGTTCCCCCAAGTCAATAAGTCAACGTTTTCTGGTTTACTTTTATTAAATATTCATCAAAATTAGGAGGTTGACACAAACGATGTAATCGATTAGCTTACAAAAGTAAAAGAAATTTCAATTTCAATTTATAATTTGTTTATTTTTATATCCAGTAATGATGTAATTTTCCCAGCATTTCAATAATCAAATATTGTTTTGCACTGTATTTACAGAACATTTCGAAGCAGCCTGCAGAATTGATGAGCCAGTGGAAATTCATCCTTTTGCCTTTAGAACACACACTCATGCTTTAGGTAAGGAACAAAAAATATGAAATTATAAGTAAAAAAAATAAAAATTTCTGAAACTATTGCATCGGTTTTTTTTTATTTAATTTTTTATATCTTAATGGATATTAT
This sequence comes from Caerostris extrusa, assembly GCA_021605095.1. NCBI lineage: Eukaryota > Metazoa > Arthropoda > Arachnida > Araneae > Araneidae > Caerostris > Caerostris extrusa. The sequence goes on from BPLR01006168.1 coordinate 14,598, forward strand.
TTATTATCTATTTATATTTGTTAAGATTTTAAATAAATAACAAATGTTTTTTTAAATATCAATAAATTCATTAATAATCATAAGTTAATAAAATTTAAGCTTGAAAAGAGCAAATTGTTAAAACATTTATTTTTAACAAAGGTTTATGATTAATTGATTAATCAAGTTCAAATACATTTTTTTGAACTTGTAGTGGATCAAACACTGGATGTTAATACAGTTTTTCAAATATTAATTCATTCATTAAATTTAATTAATTAATTTTAGTTTTTAGATTCAAGTTGCATATATCTACCAATAAATAGCGCCAGATAAACTTAAAAAAATGAATGAAATTTATTTATAAAGGACTTTTTTCTATATAGTGAAAAAAAGTAGGAATTGACTTTAAATTTTTTTTTTTTTTTATATTACTTGTTTTAGGTAAAGTTGTTTCAGGCTATAAGATTGACAAAGACGGAAAGTGGCATCTGATTGGAAAACACAATCCCCAAGAACCTCAGGTCTGTTAAATCATTATATTTATACACGTCACTTACAAACGAGTAACAGACTTTTTCAAAACTAATTTAAGGTAGCTGGTTTTTCTCGTGTTACAACAAACGAATTGTTGTCGAAACTTTTATATTATATCGCTGGAATTTTTATTTGTTAAAAAAAATAATAATAATAATAATAAGCTAAATAAACTCTGGACTATTATTGAAGATTAGTGAAAGAAACTAATTTAAGTTGCTAATTTTAATCTGAAAAATTTGTATACTTGTTAAATGTTTTAATTTTGGTTCTAAAATTTTTTTATTCTTATTTATTAAATTTTAAGCATTGCATAATTGCTTATATTAAGGGAATTATAAATAATTTAAGATTGTAATTTTGTAAATTTATTAGTTTATTATATTTATGTTATGTATGATGTACATTTGAATGACATTAAAATCGTTTTATAGATGTTTTATCCTGTGAAGGATACTAAAATGATTGTCGATTATGGTGATGTGCTTGTAAGTAAACAATTTTTCCTATTTTTTTTAGCATTTGCACTTTCTGTATGATTTTTTACTGATCAGTTTTTAATTTTTTATATTTTTAATTTATTTACACTTGCATATATTTCAGGCTGCTCGCTGCACAATGCATAATTTCCGTGATGTGGATACTTATATTGGGTGAGCTAATTTTTCAGAGATATTAACATTTAGTAAAAATAAATGAAATGCCAAGAAATTATTTTTTATGTACATCTTTTTTTTTTTTTTCTGTAATATACAAATATTTTTAACAAAGAATATTTGAGGAATGTGCAGTTATTTGTAATAAAATTAATTTATATTTTGATTTTTTTAATGCATAAATTGACAATGAAAAGTAAATTAAATTCATTTGATAAAAATTATCTAATGAGATTTATTAGATCTTTTTAGTTTTTCTAAGGATAAAGCAAGTTTGATTATTTTCATACAGATTCAATAAGATGCTTTAATGTGGTTTGTTTAAAAACACAATTTCTTACAACACCCTGAAATTAAATTGTGAATATATTTGTGGTTGCAAATATTTATTTTTATGAGAAGGTATATAAGAGAAACAAAAAGAATTTTAATAATTTTATAACTTTTCCTAATGCAATTTTTTTTCCATTTTTTTTCCCAAACATTTGCATTTTGTTTATAATATTATATTAAACAAAAACATTATGCTTTTTTACTTATTATATATTTGTTTTTTTTATTACTAGGTATAAATAATAAAATTGATATATTCATGGAGTAATAAAATTATTTACACAGTCTAATATTAATTTGATTTTAGTTCTGAAGATCTATTTTTGTTTATTAAATTCTGTTCTGGAGTTTTAATAAATACACACAAAAGACTGCATTTTTGTATTTAAATTAGTAATATATGTATTAAGTCAATAAGTCAAAAAGCACAATTAAATCAAAAAAATCACAATGTATCCAAAACAGTTCCAGTACTGATAGCACACAGAACCATACAACTCAGAGGGTGCACTTACATTTGATATTAAACTTCTAAATAGTCCCTCCTACAACTCTTCCTAATGCAACACTTTCACTCTAAAACTATTGAACTCCTATGTCACAGCCTTTTCAATCCTCCTCTATCAATGGCAAAGACTGTCCTACAAAAAATTGATTGTCGTGGCTAGTCAGGATCCAAATTGCAAAACATTGTCATTGAAGTTGAGACTTGGTGTCTCGAGTACGATCCGAAGACAATACTCAAGAAACTGATTTGACAAGTACAAAAAAGAGTTGGCTGATGAAAATTTGTGTTTGGAAATCAAAAACGAAAAATATGCCGATCACCTTTTAAACAGTCGGAGCATTGTTCATTGATAATTTTATCGTAAATGTTCAACTGCATTCTACAAAAGATGTTTTGGATCTGCTTTTGATAAGAATGCTGCATGTGATGCTCAATTTGTTGGACGGTGAAAACTGGTACTTCTTGCATAATAATGAACCCGTCTAACAAGTTAATCTTTGTGCAGCATTTTGTTTGGAGACAAAGCCGGTTAAGTGCATCAACCACTCATACTTACCAGATTATTTTTCTATTGGGGCAAGTTGAATTTGATAATGAAGGAGTAGAGGTACCAGTCGATGAAAGAGATTGAAACCATTGTGACAACAAAACTCAATATGTCGGAGGAAGGTGTTCCAAGAGGCGTTTATGGACGTGTACATTAGTTCCAAATTTATTGAATTGTGAGGATACCATGCAGTATCTATGTCTCCCCCATGCTTGCAAGTCACCTACATGTCCTGCAGCGTATCCTCTGTGTTGTATGGTCTATGTGCAATCAATACTGAAACTTTTTTTAATACATTGTGAATTGTTTTTGAATCCACAACAGTATAGCATTTATTAACAGTATCACCACAATAAGTATTTATTAGCAGTATTACCACAATAAGTATTTATTAGCAGTATTACCACAATAAGTATATCATTAAAATAAGTTTTTATTTTCCCTTGAAACAACATTATTCGGTTATTTATTTATTAAATTATACATTTAACTCTACTGTTTTCCCTCACAAAAGTATCAACAGTGTTATGTTGCTTTAAAACCTTTTTGAAAATTCATTTGAATGCATTTTCTTATCAGACCAACTGGAGAAGATGAAATGTGCAACTTCTACATGATGTATTACGTTGATGGAGATAAACCCTTAGCACAGAAGTACTGCTACTCTAATGGCCCACCATCCTACTACTGGTCGAAAGATCCCAAACTACAGTACATCCCAGCAAGCATCGACAAGGAGGCTAGTGCTCCAGAAGTGTGAAGTGAGACTCCAACGAATGAGAGATCCTGAATTGTGTATTTAAATAATACTCAGATTTTTGCATGCACCAGAAATTTCTGTTAGGTTGGCCATAGAGTACGTTCTTTTCTTTAAGTTTTTGTCATACAAGATATTGCAAATGGTTTGAGTTACAACAGTCTTGCAAATTAATGACTGGCATTGTTAAGAATTCTAAAGGTGTGCTTTAAAATAATTTTCTATCATTTGATAACATAAAAAAAGTCTTATATTATTTTTATTTAGTTTATTATGCATGTTATCTCAACAAATTTATTTTTTAGTGTAAACAAAGAATATTTTATTGGGGATTATTTTGCAATAACAATGAAAGATATAAACATTTTAGTATTTTTTATATCGCTTAAGTTCTGTTTATTGGATTATGTCGTCATGAATTTTACAGTATTTTTATGGGCTTAACTTATTTAAAAGTAGGTCATTTGGTGAAAATATGTTACATATGTTATTAAGTATATTATGTTAAAGTAAGTTATTTGAAATTTACGTATTCTATGGCCTTACTGGATTGAAAAGAATTAATGTTTCATTATACTGAAGGAATATTGTTTCAAAACTAATTAAAAAAATTTCTGTCCAAATTGTACAAGTTCAAATACTTCATGAATAAATTAAATTTTATCATATCTTAGTGCCAAATGAAACATTTGACAGGAAAAAAAAAATGGTTTTATTGTAAAAGAAAATTATAAATGAATTGATTCTTCATTTAAATAAATGCTTTTAAATTATTTATAATCGATATATAATTAATATTAATCGATTTCAATTTCATTAAATGATCTATTTATTTAAGTTCCAATATACATTTCTGAATATTTTATCGATTATGGTAATTAAAGTTATTTATGAATATTTTATAATTTTTAATTTAATTAACATTGTTTCCATGATTATTTTTTGAAGTTTGTTCTGTTTTATCTTTTTGTAAATAATCATTAATTCTGTTACAAATATTAAGCATTTTTTATTCTCTATTTAATGATATATATTGAATTAATTTCTTTTCCAAGAAAATATCAAAATAAAAAACGATCTTAATATATTAAAAAAGCTACTTTACTTTCAAAACTGTTTCAACTACAATCATAAAAATTGTGTCTCTAAGCTGAAATATTTTTTTGAAAGTAATTTTAACAATTTCAAGAATATTCCATTATTTCAATCTTTGATAAAAATTAAAGAAATTTTTAAAAAATATTAAAACTGATTCACGATTGTTTTAAATGTTAAATTAGTGTTTCTTTTACAAGTCTATAAAAATTCTTTAATGATTTTCAAAACTTATATTTTATTAATGATTTTAGTAACATTTTTTTCATAACATTTCCCATGTAAAACATTTTTAAAATTAATTTTTGCAGAGAAATTTAAATTATTTTAACAGTATTTTATTTATGAAAAAATCACCTTTTCACACATAATTTTTTTTTTTTTATCAAATTTTGTTAAATTCTGTAATATGATATTGATTTATGTAAAAATATTTTTTTTTGAACTAAATCATTAATTTTAAAGAATTTCTTTACTTCTTATTATTTGGATATCTTTTTCACAACAAATTTATTATAAATTAAATAATTTTATCAAATTTTGAATCATTCCTTTTTTTTTTTTTTTCAGTTATTTAAAATAAAAATTTAAAAAAAGACTTTGATAAATGTGTGCGAAATTGAATACGTTAATTACAACAATGCAATTTTCAGGAATAAAAATTCAGGCATAAATTAAAAAAGGAATGCAAAATATGCAGTTTTTGCAATCATCAAAAAAAAATGCAAGGAATAAAAAATGCAACTTTTATATATACATGTAAAGAAACGACTTTTTTACCTAGGTCTAACTTACTTCTCAGCTATAAACTCATATGTAGAGTAGTTTTAACTGAATATTTTTACACTATATAAATGTAATTTATACTTATATAATAAAAAATGGAAATTGCTTGCCATATCTTTATTCCATGTTCTTCGCGAGAGAGGGTAAGCCCATGCTTACCTTCTCTCGTTTTTGTTATATATTAGAGATTTTGAACTTTTCGTAGACTAGAAAGCTGCTTCTATAAAGACAGGATTTTTAACATCGTAGAATAGAAGGAATGTTGCAATGCCATAAAGGAAGCGAAAGGGATGTATTTATATCTGTGGTACTTTATAGAATGCTGGCTACCTGAACATTGTTCAATGCTTGTACATAGTAGTGTAGACTACATATAATATCTAAAATGAGATCTGTAAGTGAGAAGTAATAGACTTGGACCAATCAAGTCGAAGTTCAGAATATTCAAATCAAATGTAAATTTTCTCATTTTAAAAACAAAAGTTAATGGATTGTTAACTATTAATTAATTAAATAAATAACTAATAATGGATGGTATTCTTTCTCGGATTCAATTTTATTGAACTCTTTATTAAATTTTTATTATTATTATTATTTATTTTTATATTTTCTGCTCAAGATTGTACAAATACTAACAATCTATTAAATTATATTTCCAAAAATTTTTGAAATTATTTGTGATGGGAAGTATTAATTTTTGTGCAATGATGAAACACTTACTTTTGAATTTTTTAAGTTGATAATGCATACTCTTTATTTTGATTCTAGTTTAAAATTCTATTAATTTTTTATTAGATTTTTTTTATTTATGAATTTATCACTTTAGCTAATCAGCTAAGAGCCTAAATTCTAAATACTTTTGTTTGCTTAAGAATCGTTAAATTTTAATAGATTTATTTTTTACTGAATTATAAGAAATAAAATTTTTTTTTAAAGAGACACTAATTTATTTAAAATAATGTGATATAATTTCAGAAACAATAGGTTCATTCTCATTAAACTATGAAAATACTTTTTCTAATTGTCCATCGTCCTAAAATTATTCAGTAATTAAAAAATAAATGATAAATTAAAATCAATAATTTAAATGTTATTAAGAAAAAAATGTTGTTTTTTTTGTGTGTGTATTGAGTATCATTTTTAAAACGTTTGACAAATCTAAAAATATCATTTAATGATTTGTAATTAAACAACAGGTTTGTTTATTATTTATAAGGAAAAAAATTCAATATTTTATTCTTTTTTAAAAAAATATTTCTATGTATTGATTGAGAAACTCTACTTTACAAAAATAAATAAATAAATTACAGTATTCCCTGAATTTTAAATTTTTTTTTTTTTCTAATTTTATTAGTTAGTAAAAAAAAAAATAATTTTTTTTTAGTAACACTTGGAAGGAAAATTAAAATAGATTTATTTAATTTTTTATTTATTTAAAGGGAAAGCAAGAGAGCATGCAAAAAGCTGTTTTCTTTGATAATTTAATACATGTAATAAAAAAAAATCTGCATTTGAAATTAATATCTTATCTATGTGTTTGTTGTCGTGATAGTATATATTTTATGTCTTAGGATTTATTCATGTAGATGTTGAGTTTAAATACTGATTTCAATCTTTGTTGTGTAAATAAATTTATATTTGTTGTTTGTTAACTTTAAGTACAATTAATTTTCATCTTTTCTACTCTTTTCTGAAATGATAACTGTTGTGCAAGAAATATGAATATGAAACACACTTTTGAAAGACAATAATTTGTTTATGCTTGAAAAAATTGCACCTTTAGTTTTCTGCATCATTATTCCTTTTTGATTAAACAAAAAATAATTTTAATTTTTTTTCTTTTATAAATTTTAGCTTTTTTATTGTTCGTTTACCCATTATCTAGCCTAATGTTTTGATCTAACCTTTTTCAAAGAGAAATTTAAATAAGTTTCTATTACAAATTAGTGTATATTTCTGGCAGATATTTAGTTTTGTCTAATATACCATTGATAGCAATTTTTAACGAGAGTTCATATGGTTTATTTTTTTTAATTGTAAAAGCCATTCTATTTTAAATGGATGAAGTTCTTTGTGAATATCAAGTACTGCTATGATCACCCAAGAAGGAAGAACTTTTAATTTGAAATCGGTGAAGTACTTCATGAATAATATATCCCAAGGCGTGAATGCCATTCCATTTCGGATAAGTGAAGTACGTCATAAATATATATTCCTGGTAGGGTCTCCCAAGGCGTGAAGGCTTTTCCATTAGAAAAGATGAAGTACGTCGGGAGTATATATTTCGGTAGGGTTTCCCAACGCGTGAAGGCTTTTCCTTTTGAAAAGGTAAAGTACGTCGAGATTACATATCATTATAGAGTCATCCAAGGCATGAATATTTCATTTTGAATAAGTGAAATACGTCGGGAATATATATTCCTGGTAACCCAAGGCGTGAAGGCTTTTCCGTTTGAAAAGGTGATATACGTCGGGAGTATATATTCATTTTAGGATCACCAAAGTCTGAAGGCTTCGAGAATATATAGTCGTTGAAGGGCCTCCAAGGCATGAATATTCCATTTTGAATAAGTGAAGTACGTCGGGGATATATATTACTAGTAGGGTCACCCAAGGCGTGAAGGCTTTTCCATTTGAAAAGGTGAAGTACGTCGGAAGTATATATTCCTAGTAGGGTCTCCCAAGGCGTGAAGGTTTTTCCGTTTGAAAAGGTGATATACGTCGGGAGTATATATATTCTGGTAGGGTCACCCAAAGCGTGAAGGCTTTTCCATTTGAAAAAGTGAAGTACGTCGGAATATATATTCATAGTAGGATCATCAAAGCGTGAAGGCTTCGAGAGTATATAGTCGTTGTAGGGCCTCCAAGGCATGAATATTCTATTTTGAATAAGTGAAGTACGTCGGGGATATATTACTAGTAGGGTCACCCAAGGTATGAAGGCTTTTCCATTTGAAATGGTGAAGTACGTCGGAAGTATATATTCCTAGTAGGGTCTCCCAAGGCGTGAAGGTTTTTCAGTTTGAAAAGGTGATATACGTCGGGAGTATATATATTCTGGTAGGGTCACCCAAAGCGTGAAGGCTTCGAGAGTATATGTTCGTTGTAGGACCTCCCAAGCGTGAAGGCCTTTCCACTTGAAAAGAAGTACGTGGGAGTATATATTCCTGGAAGGGTTTCCCAAGACGTGAAGGCTTTTCCATTAGAAAAGGTGAAGTACGTCCGGAGTATATATGCATGGTAGGGCAAGGTGTGAACGTTTTTCCATTTGGAAGGGTGAAATATGTCGAGAGTATATATTTCTGGAAGGGTCATCCAAGGCGTGAAGGCTTTTACATTTGAAAAGGTGAAGTACGTCGGGAGTTTATGTTCCTGGAAGGGTCACCCAAGGCGTGAAGGCTTTTTCATTTGAAAAGGTGAAGTACATCGGGAGCATAAATTCCTGGAAGGGTCTCCCAAGACGTGAAGGCTTTTCCATTTGAAAAGGTGAAGTACGTCGGAGTATATATTCACCAAAGCGTGAAGGCTTCGAGAGTATATATTCGTTGTAGGACCTCCCAAGCGTGAAGGCTTTTCCATTTGAAAAGAAGTACGTGGAAGTATATATTCCTGGAAGGGTTTCCCAAGACGTGAAGGCTTTTCCATTAGAAAAGGTGAAGTACGTCCGGAGTATATATGCATGGTAGGGCAAGACGTGGACGTTTTTCCATTTGGAAAGGTGAAGTATGTCGAGAGTATATATTTCTGGAAGGGTCACCCAAGGCGTGAAGGCTTTTACATTTGAAAAGGGAAGTATGTCGAGAGTATATATTTCTGGAAGGGTCACCCAAGGCGTGAAGGCTTTTCCATTTGGAAAGGTGAAATACGTCGGGAGCATGTATTCCTGGTAGGGTCACCCAAGGCGTGAAGGCTTTTCCATTAGAAAAGGTGAAGTACGTCCGGAGTATATATGCATGGTAGGGCAAGGCGTGAACGTTTTTCCATTTGGAAAGGTGAAGTATGTCGAGAGTATATATTTCTGGAAGGGTCACTCAAGGCGTGAAGGCTTTTCCATTTGGAAAGGTGAAGTACGTCGGGAGCATGTATTCCTGGTAGGGTCACCCAAGGCGTGAAGGCTTTTCCATTTGGAAAGGTGAAGTACGTCGGGAGCATGTATTCCTGGTAGGGTCATTCAAGACATGAAGGTTTTTCCATTTGAAAAGGTGAAGTACGTTGGAAATATATATTCATGGTAGAGTCACCTAAGGCCTGAATATTCCATTTTGAATAAAATGAAGTACGTCGCTAATATATATTTGTGGTAAGATCACCCAAGGCGTGAATTTCCATTTTGTATAAGTGAAATACCTTAGAAACATATATTCCTTGTAGGGTTACCCAAGGCGTGAAGGCTTTTCCATTTGAAACGGCGAAGTACGTCGGGAGTATATATTCCTCTTTGGATATTTAAGTAAGGAAATTCCATTTTGTGTGGGCTGAGGTACATCGGAAATATATATATTTGTTGTAGGATCACTCAAGATATAAATGTATTTTGATCAGTTAAATAACCCTGATGCAAAGTCAGTTTCCTACCTAAGTGTGGTCTAAGTTTTGTACCAACACAAACTTCTTATTATATTTATTCTTCTTATCCTAAGTTATATATTTATTCATTTTCAATTTAAACCCCTTCATGGGCCTGATTATAAAATTAAGTCGCAAATAAACTTTAAAATGTTGAATTAAAAGAATAATACTCATAAATAAATTCTAAATTCACATCAATGAAGCATAATGAACCGATTTTTCTCCTCTTTTTTTTATTTAAAAAAAAAAAAAAAAAAAAATATCAATAAGATACATTTACTTGAAGTGAAAATAAATTCATTACTTTTTTTTCTGATATGAAATTTAATTTGTTCAAAATATTGATTTATTAATCATTTAAAAAAATGTTTGGAAGAAAATTATTTTTACATTAGCGAAAAAGTTGAATCCGTATATATTTACTTGTTTAATCAACTGATTGTGTAAAATACTCCATCTTATTTCTTCTCCTCTTAGAAGCTTACATTATGTTCCTAATTGTATACATTACTATTCGTGGACTATATAAATAACCATATAATTGTTATAATCTATTCTATTTTGTAAACACACAAATGTTATGTGAAATAATTGTTTATTTTTATCTTGAAATTTTTTCTCTTATGTTTATATTTATTATAAGAAGACATGTATATGATTTGAAATTATTAATAAAACTATTTATGAAGCATGTTTATGTTTTTGTCTGTACATCAGGTTTTTTTTAAACAGTTATAGTGTAATTTATTGATTCAAAACTTTTTCAATAAAAGTATGATTATTCATAAACAAGAGATGCAAATAAATAAAACTCGTTTACATACATGATTGAACAAATTCATTTATTTATTTGTTATTCATTTCATTAAAATTAAATTAATGATTGCATATTACAGCACATTTTCTCAAATCGTAGAGTCAAACTGAATACTGCGATTCCCATTCTTTTCCACGTTGATTTTCGTTCAATACTTGTCTTTTTTCAGCTTTACCTCTTAATCTCAAAATACTAATATATCTCTCTTATCTTCTTCCAGTATTAGCTTATGCAAGCACAGTTTGGGGTTCTGTTGTACGTACTAATTTTGAAATTATTCAAAGGCTTGAGAACAAAACTCTCAGAATGTTAACGAATTCATCCTGATACTTTCGTAATGACGATATTCGACGCGCTCTCTCGATTCCAAGTTTAAGACAATTTGTTCACAAAATTTCTACTGAATTCTATAATGATATGCAAAACATCAATAACTCTGTTTTAAATATCCTACAAAATTACGATTATGATATTTCTTACCGCAAACATAGCAAAAGACCTCGCACTGTTCTAAATATTTTTAATTAATTCCTTATCCTGACGATTTTCTCCTGCTCTGACTGATTTATTACCTGCAACTGCCTAGATGAAAAAAAGTTCACTTTTCTCCTAGGCTATTTTTTTTCTCCTAATTTGACCTGTTTTATTTTTTGATTACATGCAACTGATTTCATCAACATCTACGCTTTTGAAATTTTTGTTATTTTTCATTTTATAATTTTATTAAATAAATAATTCTTCTTTAAAAAAAGGGCATTTAATTATCTATTTTCTTATTAACTCAAAAGGCATGAGAACCACCGCTATGATTCAACATTTTACTATGAAGGAGCTAGTGGCCGCTAAGAGGCCAAAGATCTCCGTATTAATTTACAATAAGAGAGAAGCATTATCAAACTAAACTTTTATCAAATCAAACTACATACAGTACTTTTTATTGTTATTTCTTTTTATTATTTAATTTAAATGTTAAATTAAAAAATTAAGCGATCACTTTACTTAATAATCAGACGAACACATAAATAAAATAATTAATGAAAAATATAATAATAAAAAATATAATAAATATTTCAATAAATTTTTCATTTTTTTCTCACGTATTTAATACACAGACTAATAAAATGCAGTTTTTAAAGATTTCATTCGGCCACATTGGCTTTATAATTCACCTGCATTAATGTAACTGCTTCACGAGGTATAGAAGTAAAATTAACGGCGACGAAAGTTTTAAACCATCAGTTTATGATAAATTTGTTAGTATCTAGAAAATATAGTTTTATTTAAGTATCTATCGTTGTAAAATGCTGTATGATAAATATAATATAAAAATTCTTCAAGAACTTGATGCCAGAGGGCAAGCCCCTAGCAAACAAACAACGTCAAAAATAAACGTAGCACAAAATTCTAGCAAAACTCAAGATAAAAAATATGCGACATTATTGAAGGCAATTGAGAAAAAGTCCGAAGAGAATGACTTGCTTCAAAAGAAAATAAACAAAATTACAGGTGAACTAAATATTTTGACTGAAAAGTTAAAAGAAAGCAGTGAAGAGTTGAAAGAAACAAATGAAAAATGTCGCCAACAAGCTCAACAACTTTTTCAAGTTGAAACAGCTCAGAAGAATTCTGTCAAAGAAATAAACAGATTGGAAAATCAGCTGGAAAGAATGATGGGACTGAAAAGAGCCATGGCAATTGCAGACGTTGAAAAGGCACAGTTATTAAAGAAAATTAATCATCTAGAACGGTCCCTGGTCATGGAACAGCTGTTCATGAGAAAAGTGCAGGAATTCATTTTGAAACAGTTCAGCAAAGAAGAGAAGACCCAAACCATCCATGAGTACTACGATTTTCTTAAAAGACACGTCACTCTGCAAAAACAGTATCGGAAGAAAGTAAACGGCATAGTACAAAAAGATTTGGAACTGAAAGAAAAAGATAAAATGGTCTACACAATAATCAATTCAAAAATAACGCTGCCAAAAGAAGAACTTTTGAAATCTTTCAAAAATGCCAAAACAATTAAAGCTCAGAAAAGAGAAATTAGAGCTCTTATTGCTCAAGTAAATATGAGTGAATCAACAGCAGCAGCTTTCAAAACCGGACTTGACAAACTAAAGCAAGAATCGTTAGAACAAAAGTATAAAATGAAGAATATAAATAAATAAATTGTGAGTAGATCACATTTTATACCAATCTAGAAACTTTTTCCAATTTTATATACTAGGAGTATTCTTTTAGATAACCATTTTTTTTTTTTTTTTTTTTTTTTTTTTTTTAAGAATCTGATGGGTCTTTTGTTGCATCATTGGAGATGAAAGTGTAATTTCAATTAAATTTTAACAAATAAAAATTTGAACACATTGAAGATTTAAAAAAAAAAAAATCAGCAAAATCTTCTCAAAAGATATTAAAACTATGTATAAATTCAAACTTTTAATATTAGAAACAAATATGATTAAGAAAATAAATCTTTACATTTAAACAATTTCATGCATTAATTCACGAAGATTGATTTAAAAAAATGAAGCAATTATTTTGTTTGAAATTTAGTTTAACCTCTAGCCTTGCCGACTATTTTCTAGATAATACGTCAAATTTAATACAGTGATATCTCAGTATACATCTGCTTTGGAATAAATTTAACTTGATATGGGTTTTGCTCCTGTGTGTCGGTGGACCTCATCTATTATTATGTATACCATGAACAATCTATCAACTGTTAATAAAGGAAAGATTTTGACCAAATCAAAAATAGCGGCCGTTGGGATTTGGCAACTTTTTTCTGGCACCAATTGAAAGATAAGTCACTAAATGTGGTAACCCGGGTTTCTTGTATTCATAATTACAATTCACTTCATTTACAATCTCAGCCCGTTGCTTGGAGCACTTTGGCAGAAAGATATTTTGATGCCAAATCCCAATGGCTCTATTCTGCGATTTTACCGAACTTTTAGGAGTAACCGTCTCGTATTTGCATGTTTTATGGGAGAAAACCTAAAAATGTCCCACCAGGCAATTTGACTATCGATTTGAGATGCTTTATACATATTGTTACAATCGCCATCGAGTTTCGTGATTTCTGAAATCAATGACTACAAGAATGTCGCCAGAAAATTTGAACGTAATCTTTCCTGCATCCTAACTGAGCCCGTTATCACTAGAATATGTCTTGTTTGGACACGAAAAATTTTGCATGGTATGTGATATTTAGACAAGATTGTAATTTGGCCTCCATCATGGTGAGTCATAAAAAAAGCTGCCAAATCACAAAATAGGGGTCGTTTGGGATTTGGTACCTTTTGTGGTGCCAACTGAGTTATAAATCGCTATATGTGGCAACCTGAGTTCTTGTATTGTTTGCAATTCACTTCACTTAGAGTTACAGCCCTTTAATGGCGGACTTTGGTGAAAAGAATTTTTGACGCCAAATTCCAAAGGCCCCTGTTCTGTAATTTTATCAAAAGGCAACTTCTAGACATAATAATGCCTAACAAGCAAGTTACTTAGACAAATTCCAATAAAATACATCAGTTACAACTACAGTTAAAAATGTCAAGTCTCGAACAAAGTACAAAATACAAAAAAATTCGTAGTTTCGAAAGCGAATTTGTTGACATTATTAAATACGATCCTGTAGCTAAGATGATAATTTCTATAAATAATCAACCAAGAAGCTTTAATAATTATTGCTTCTTTCCATAAACAATTTATACAATTAGTGTCACATTATAAACGATCCATAAAAATATTTAATAAATATAAATAAAAAAAAAAAAATATATTTTTAGGAGTTTTTCAGTAAAATAACTTCTTTATTAGAAATATTCCACTATTTTTTCTTATATATATATATATGTGTGTGTGTGTGTATGTATTACGAATGTAAATTCGTATACGGTTGGGTGTCTATATAAGTGCATAAATATATTTGTTTGTAAATGTACATGTATGCATGCAGATTAGTGCTTTTGTATGTGGTTATGCATGCTTGTGCTCGAATATGTATGTTCATGTGCGTGCATGTACGCCCTTGAACATGCATATACGCTTTTTGTTCGTTGTTTGTATATGTGCTATGTATCTGGCTTCGTGTATGTGAATGCATGTTTGTGTACGTATGTATATGAATATGTACTTGCATGCGTATGTATTCATATATGTGCGTTTACATATATACACATGTATATATGTAAGCGTGTATGCATATAAATGTGTTTGCGTATACGTATGTGTAAGCATGTGTATAAATGTGCGTGAGCATGTGAATGCATATGTGTTTGTCATATATGTGCATGCTATTGTGTTTTTGAGTCTACTTTTGTGACATCATTAATTAATAAAGTGCACAGCTTTATTAAAACTCAATCCATACAAATTTGGCCACGTACAGTAGAAAAAAAAAAAACAAAAACATATCAACAAATCAAAGTTACAAAGGGAACATTCTTCAGACCAGAGATACTTACCAAAAACGACCAAAAGGCCTAAAAAACAAATTAAATGTTCTAAGGATAAAAATTTAAAAACTAGAAACACCCTAATGAAAGTCTGTGTGATCAAGACATGCTTTCTATGTAAAGAGTACACAAATCACCATTATCAATTATTAAAATTGATTAATGAATTATGCACGTCACAAACATTTATCGGGGATTTTAAATTGAAATGATTTTTGCATACTTTGCTTTTTCATATTTTCTCCGTTGTCATATTATTGGCTTCTTTAATTTTGTAAGCATTATAAATTTGCAACTGTTAATTACTAAACTATTCTACTTTTTAAAAGATTATTTATTAACTTATCCTCAATTATCAAAAATTATCTTTATACATTTTTTGTTGTAGGAATTCGTAATATAACATGCGCGAGCCATGTTTGATTTGACATATATTTTTGCGTGATTGCATACTACAGTGCCATTATGATGTCTCGTTGGAATTAAAAATATTGTCATATCGTGATTAATGGCTCTTTTTTTTTTTTATCATCCGGCAATCTATAACAATTTACAAGCTGAAAAGTAAACTACGAAATACTTAAAATTAAAAGATAAATTCCATTTGTGTTCTAGTTTAATAAAGCGACACGCGATAACTCATGTACCTCGCGGGAAAACAATAAAATTCTTAGCATAAATTTTCAACAGTTACTTTTATAAGCAACGTTAAGGCCTTGCTGTCAGAAGGGTAATTAAAGATGTGTTCTCAATTTACAACATTTTGGCACATTTCTTGTACCAACTTCTTTTGGTTCTGTCAGTAAATATTACATAGATGCTCCTATTCCACTGTATATTTTGTTCTATATATACATTTGGTTTCAGGCCGGTGTGACAGAAGGAAATGCAGTCAAATTGAGTGATTTCTGATACATATCATATATACTTCCTCAATATTTTTCAAACTACAAAATGGTTCCAAAATTGTACAATTATAATACCGATTAAATCGCAATGCGTAGAATCACTAAAAAAAAAATTAATTTACCAATCATTGGTAAAATGACAGAATAGGGCCCAAAAATCATAAATAAGTAACGGGTTGCAACTGTAATTGAAGTGAATTGTAAACCATACAAGAAACCTGGGTTACTATATTTGGCGACATATCACTTAACGCCATAAAAAAAAAGTCACCAAATCCGAAGAAGCGATTTGGCCTAGTCATTTATTGGAATAAACTCGCTTCTTTCCCTTTGTAATTCTAAAAATAGATCCAAAGTCAGGTTCTTAAAAATTAGTGAACCAAATGATTCATTCTATCGAAAATTTTCACAGTACTTACGTATTAACGCCACCGCAGATACAGATTTGGCGGTTTTTAAGTGCCGCCAATCTACACTTAAAATTTTGTGACAAACCATAAAATATATAAAACACTTTCAAAATTCAAAACACTTTATTTAAAAACAAAGTAGTCAATCGGATTTCGGTGGAAAATGGGCCGTTCAAAACAGTCTCTATTTTAGTGCATTGACAGCTCTTTATTGAGCAACTTCTGCTGCGGTGGCGCTAATACGTAAGAACCGTTTTCACATTAATACAATTTAAGATTGTGTTGTAAAATATTTAAGATACTAGAAATTTCGCGATCTTATCATTGCCTGTTTTTGATTTTTAAACATTTTGTACGATATAAAAAAACATGCAACTCAAATTGATGTCTTTTAAAAAAGTTCTACAGTAATTAACTACGAAAACTACAAGATAGCACACATTGATAAAAAAAAACACTTGGTAAAATCGCAGAACAGAGGCCGTTGAGATTTAGCTTCTAAATCTTTTCACCAAAGTCCGCAAAAAGTACCTGTAAGCGAAGTGAACTGCAAGCAATACAAGAAACTAAGGTTTCCACATTTGGCGACTTACCACTCAATTAGCACCACAAAAAAATCACCAAATCCTAACGGTTCCCACTTGCGATTTGGCTAAATATTTTTCAGTTTATCCACTCTTATTTATTAAATTTAATATTTTCATTTAAAATACATATTGAAAAGTCAATATGGCCACGGGAATAATTCTTTATGACATATATCTTTGTTACATTAAAATAATGTATCTGTAAATCGTCAAAAAGTCACTTCAAATTCTGCATATTGTGATATATGAATTGATTATTTGTTTGGTTGAAGTTAACTATTATTTTGTTTTCCATATTTTTTATAGCTGACTTGTAAAAATTAGTGGGGTAATTTCTAGTCAGTGCTATTTAAATTGTTAAATCCTTAAATAAAGTAAAAAGATTTTATAAATATTTTCCAAGTTTAAAAATGATTATTTTCGAATTAAATAAATAAAAAAAGTAAAAAAAAGAACCAGAAAAATACTTCATTTGAATATACTAAGAATTCTGAAACATGAATAGTGCTACATTAAAATTAATTATTATACTATTACTACAAATAAACACAATTTTATATTGAAAGTGCCATAAAAAAGGATAAAGAAATTTATATGAAGTTCTGAAAAGACGTGTAGTTTAGAAGCACTTTTACAATTCTTCATTTGAAAAGAATAGGCATCTTATATTTAAACTAATAAATTTGAAGGTATTAATTCATTCATAAGAAATGATGGTACAATAAATATTTCGTGCAAGTATTACATATTTTTTTAAAATATCACCATTATGGTTTATCAGCATTACTTTAAAGTGAAAATTTTCCCATATAATAAATTAGCAAGCATTGTGCAATTTTCAGCCATTGAATGAAACATTTAAATAATTTAGTATAAAAAAGTAATTCAAAAATTATTTCAAAAGCAACAAAAAAAAAATTACAAATTCGAGATAATTCTTATCATTTAAAAATTGAAAGTGAGTACCTGCCACAGAAATTTCTTTGAAAAGTGTATTTTATATTGTAAAAACATGAGACACTATATCTAATCTTTACCGATAGAAATATAACACAGTTTTATAAATCAAAGAATTCTGACTATGAAGATCAGAAATAAAGGTATTGTTTTATTCAGGGCTCATTTACGCGAAACAAATGTTTTATTTTAATAAAAGAATGAATACTTCTGCATTCTTGCAATGATAAATTTATAAAATAATATAATCTATTTAATATTTAATTTAAAAAAATATTAATTTGAAAATTAAAACTTACAATAAGCATACTCATTCAGTTTTATACTCAGGTTACATAATTAAAAGTTAGCTTTTTTTTTTTTTTTTTAATGCAACCATAGCAAATTATATGAACAATAACATCAAAAATTATTTTATAAATGAAATAAAATTTTATAACAAACTAACCCTTCGCGACAGTTAAATTCTATTTATTTCTCTGCAAATTTAAAGTTTTGATCTTTTATATTGTATTAAAATATATCATTAAACAGAACTTTTATTTGATGCGTAAAACATTTCATTTCTTTAGATCGAAATATGCAACAATTAAGATCTGCAATTTTAACAAGCTCTATACTTCAGTCTTAGCAGTTATTCAAAAGCAAATCACATTTATGTGTTTGATTCTTTATAAATTTTACAAACTCATACATAGAAAAATTATCCATTACAATCAAAGAAAATGAAAAATAGATATAAAAAAAAAAAAAAAAAACAGAATTCAGACAAAAGTGATGGTGGTGTGTGTTAAGAGGGAGGAGCCTACTGATTAGAAAACTGTTAAATGTGCAATTTAAGCTATACTAATTTAAAAACCAATGACGATTTTTATAATATATTTAGAATGCACAATACATGAATAATGGGTATAGTTTAAAAAATTAGCATCACTAAAAAAGTGACGAAAAATTAAATATTCAACATAAAAATAAATTAAAACAAATGAAATTGTCATTTAACTTGCTCTATTTTGTATTTTAATTTTATAAATATTTAGTCAATGGATATGTAAGCAAATGTATATTACCGTAAAAAAAAAATTTAACACAAGAGAATAAATAAATAAGACGATAAAAAATATTAATTTGAAAAAAAAATAATTATTTACCATATATTTTTAGAATTTTAGCTTTAAATAAAGTACAGGGGCTGATTTTTATACGGGATCTGTTAATCTTGAAAACATGCAGGTACTTTTCCATTAGATGAGAACACATTGATAATTCACTAAATAAACCATGTTATTATTCCCTTAGTTTATCTTTATTAAGTTTATGAAATAATAATAATAATTCAGAGTGAAATAAGTTGTTTTACATTTAAAATATTGCTATTGTTATTTTGTTGCATCATTGCCAAAACAAAATAGATAATGTTGGGGAAATTTGCATCAGACTAACACTAAAGTACCAAAACATAAATCAGAAATAGTAATACAATACAGAAATTGTTTTTCTTTTCAGGTTATATATGAGTTTTGAACTGGTGAATTTTTTTGAAGAAGAAATGCTCTCTCAGCTTATATTCAGCATTTATTTTTGCATAAAAACTGACAATTTAGTATAAACATTCAAAAGTTACAGAATTATATATTAAGGCCAACCCACTCAAAAGAATTAAATTTAGCATATTCATCTTAATATTAAAAGAATTTAAATGTTCTTTTAGTATCCATAATTATGTTTTGATTGACATTAAAAATAGTTTTTTCTTACTCAATTTCTTAAAATAAAAATTCCAACTTTAGCTTGTATGACATATACAGTAATTTAAAACAAAGTTCTATTAGCAATTTATTTCATAACAATCTATTTTATCAATGACATACAAAGTACAGTTCAATATTATCATACTAAATTCTTATTTATTGTACATTCATTGCTTATAAAAAAAAATATAACATGATATAATATATATACAAGGTTCACTTAGGCTTTACTCAAAGCTCCAGATGATCCCATTCGTTGAGGATCTTGTGATGGATAGTGAATAGTTGGTTTCGAAGAAGTGGCATTTTCTTCTGTAGATGTAGAAGGTTTAGACTGAGCTTGCCCAGGAATGGGTGGAGGATATGAACCAGGTGGACGTAATCCAGGTGGCATGATTCCAGGAGGAGGTTGCAAGGGTGTGGTACGAGGCATGAATTGTAGAGGTGGTGGAGGAGGCAGAGGAAAACCCAAACCTATTAAAATAAATTACATTTTATAATACATATAAGTAAAAATAGTTTAGCAATATAAAAAAAGAAAATATATAAAATGACTGTTTAAAGCAAATATTTCATCCAATAGCATTAATAACATATCTACTATAAAAAAATATATGTAATGTCAAATAAATAAAGCTTTATACCATTTACAATATTAAAAAGAACATGAGCTTAATTTATTGGGACATGAAAATCATAGCATGTATATTCAATGTTTAATATTAAATAATATTCAGACAAATGAAAATATCAAATTATGTTAAGTAAATGTTTTAATGTGTACAAAAGAACTCTTCCACTTATGAAAATGTTATTATTATCTATCTATCTATGACAAGTATGCAAAATTTATTTTAATCATTGCAGATGACAAGCTACAGTATTGAAAGGAAAAAAATATCTGGGTGGGATTTAGTCGCATGCATCAGCTTATTGCTCTTATTGTAATGAAATTCCAAAAAATTACAATACTTTGAAAAATGCTGTCCCTGATTGCTGTTGCTAGGATCATTAATTTAACAACATTAGGCTTATAAAAGTACAGTAATGATAGCCTATTGTCATGAAATGCTCTCATTGGTAATTTCCCCTGATTTTTCGATACTTTTACTGATTCTTTCCGGATTGATAAAATTTCCTGACTTTTCCCTGATTTCCCACTTATGTTGCCACCCTTTATAAATAGAATTTTCTAGAAGAAATATCATTTTAAATAATTAAACAATATTAAGAAATAATACTTTGCCTCAATAAGACATACATCTTTTTAGTTCTTTTGTTCTAGCAATTCAAATATTTATACAACAACACAATTTTCTGGGCAAAAATATTTAAGATTGTTACAGGAAAACATGTTTCGAAAGAATATATATATATATACACTCAAGAGCCAAAACATTATGACCACCCCTACATTTTGCAATGAACTCGCCTGGACGACGTGGAAGGCACGTGACCAAGTGGAAGTGGTATTTAACTGGTATTAAGTGGTGGTATTAATCCATGCCAAGGTGGGTTGAAGCTGTGTTGCACGCCAAAGGTGGGCCAACTCGTTATTGACAGATGGTCATAATGTTTTGACTCTTGAGTGTATATTTACATAACAAAAAAATAATTTTTAAAACTTTTTTTGTTATTTTCATGTCACCTTAGATAGTGAAAATAAATTTTATTATATAAAAAAACCAATCAAGTAAAATGATAAGTTAGTCAATCATGAATAACATTTGATTTCATACCTAATGGAGGAGGTCCAGGTATCATGGGCATGTGAGGAGGTGGATAAGGTGGAAGAGGAGGTGCTGGTGGAAGAGCTGCAGCAGATGGCAGTACAGCAGGAGTTGGTGTAAGATTGAAATAATTATTTGCCAATTCTTCAGATGGAGCTGGTAGAGCTAGAAAATTGATCAAAACATTAATAAAATACAAATTTTTTTGTAAAATAAAAACGATTTTTAGATTTTTTTTAAGAATTTTTTAATGATAAATGCATATATTTAAAAATATTTTAATATATCTGAAGAATAATGCCAAATAAGGTGTTAGCTTACTTTCTTTGTTACATAATATGGAAGTATATTTTTATCTGTGTAATTATAAATAAACATGATAGGGTTTTTAAGTATTACACAATTTAAAGGAATATAACAAGAATTCTGCATATAGGTGAAAGTGTTATAAAGCAAATGAAGATAAATTAATGATCTAAAGTGACTGGTTATTTTCTTGAGGATAAACTATAAAATTACACACAATTGAAGACATTGTCTTGAACATTTACTAAGTAGTAATAAAAACTTGCATTGAACTGATGAAATCAGCAATTTAATGATCTTCTAACCATTATTATAAAGTGAATTACTTTAAATTCTCAGAAAAAAAGGATTTATAGCCAGACAATGGTAAGAATAAGAAAAATTAACCGTTAAAAAGAAAATATGAAGAATATGTCAATTATACAGGTATAAGAAGTCTCTTCATTAACAAGAAAAAATGTGCACTTTGAAATACAAATTTTAATTGCAGTTTAATAAGTTTGAATTTGGCATACATTTTAAATGTATTACATTTAATTTTAATTATCATATAATATAAACAAGAAAATTTATAAAATCTGATTTAAATATGGAATATTTGGTACACTTCTTACCTTCAGGAAGACCTGGTACCGGTTCTAAATTCTTATGTTCTGACTCTTTAGATCCTCCAGAAGAAACTTTAGCTTGTGATCTTCCCCATTTGATAGTTAATCTTCGGCCATTTAAAATTAATTTATTAAATGCTTTTTCAGCAGCTGATTCCGCTGCTTGCCTAGTTGTAAATTGTATAAATGCACATTGTTGTTTGTTTAGCAATGTAATAGAACGTACTTCACCATATTGATAAAAATGATCCCTAAAAAGATAAATATTCAAACATTTAAAATTTTGATTAGTATACATATACAAAGGTCATTATACAAAAATTGATATACACAATACAATTTTTAATATTACATGAGGCATTTTTTTTATGATATATTATCTTTCATAACACTGTTTTTATTAGATGTTAATCAGTCAAGATTTAAATAAACAAATTGACTGAAAATACTTTTCAAAGAGTGTTTTAATAAATATAATATTTCAAGTAACAAATCATATATTAATTATACAAGAAATGAACAAATCTTACAATCATGATTTAAAATCAAAGTTTCAATAAAGATCCTTTGATAATTGATAATATAAACAGAAATAAATTCACAAAACTTAACACATTTATTGCCCTATACAAAATTTGAATTTCAATGAATAAATGAATTTCAAAAATTAAATTTCATATTAACTATGAAAAACTTATAAATTCAGAAAATCCTTTTCTCTTGAGACAAGGGAATGTAATAATTAAAAATCTACAACTTTATCAAATTAAGTTTCAAAATTTAAAACAAGTGGCTGCTTATTAAATAGTGGATACTTAATAAAACGACAGATGTATGTTCCGATACAATGACGAAAAAATCATTTTTTAAACTGATAATTCAATTTTTGAATAATATTTAGTTACTTTTAGTTGAATATTAATATTAAATATGTATTTCACATTGTGCTACTTCATATTAAAAAAACTTTTACAAATAAATGTATATTAGTATAACTATATGGCACTTCCATATCATAGGTCTTGCTGAAATAATTTCACAAATGGTAATTAATAACGTAATTTTTACAAAATATATTATACTAGCCTTCACTCCCAATGTTTAAATTAAAATTAAATGATAATTGCATTTGTAGCATTGCAAGATAAAATTACAAAAAATATGTTGATAATATTTATTTTATCTATGAAATACAAAAAAGCAGAATTTGTTTACGAGTAAAAATGAGAGTTATATCTATGATAATAGTTTTTGTAGAACATTATGTAGCATTTTTGCTAAACTAAATTAAATGCACAAAACAATTTAATTTATTCCAAGCAGATGCATAATAAAAGTAATAGTTTATTCAATGTGTCATCAATATAACTATATCAAAACTCATAACTAAACAATTCTAAAAAAAAGGCAAAATGCTAAATAATGACACATTTTCTTATTATTTTGTTAATAGTAAAAAATCATTATTTTTTAAGCTGATTTCAAAACTATAAATAATTTTTTGCTATTGAATACAGTCCTTTTCAATTGCTTATGCTATTTTCCAAAACTCAACAGATGGTGAATATAAAAACAATGATTTTTAAACTTTGAGTAGGTCTTGTCTTCAATCCTTAGTTTATCTTACTTAGCATTAGTATATGTGTAGTATGTAACCAAATTTTCTTTTCATTTAGAAGCTCAGTCGAAATGTTGAGTTAATATAATTTAACACATGGCATGAAAGTAAATTCTGAACCTGAATCCACTTCAAATTTTTCTTCATGACCTTCAATGTTCACAATAACAAAACATTTTTCAGTATTTAAGTTTCTGTGGTGAAAAATAACAACTATCTTGTTAACACCATAACAAAACACTGCTTCCTCATATATATAATTTGTTGAACTTGATCTATTATTATTTCTTAACTGATATTAACTAATAAACTTTTTTTATTTTTATAATAACTGATAAACTATTTTTGAAGGAAGCAATAGTACAATTTTTCGTTTTTAATAAAAATTATTTGGTTTAGATTTGAAAGGAGATGGTAATTTATAATTGAATGAAAGTTCCTTGTTGCATGTATATTCTGGTAATATGAAATATTTCTTTTACCATGTAGATAAGGAAAAGATTTAAAACATTATACAGTGGTGATTGTTATAGTGAAAAATTACTAAAAACACTTAAATGATATTAATTCAATAAAAAAAAAAAATAATAGTTTTATAATAAACATACTTTCAACACATAAAAAATTCTGGTGACTTAACATTATATTATATTACTAGCAGTACTCATCTACTTTGCTGGAAACATGCATATATGCACAGGCATAAACATGTATATTATTATTACCAATATTTGTATATCCACATATTTGCACACTGTTTCTCAATTCTATGCTTACTTCTACGTATCATATGAATATAAAATGCATATTTGTTAGAATTTAATGACATTTATTTTATTGGTTCATGTCTCTTTATTTTGAATCTTCAACTATATATATGTTATATCAACATTTGTATTTAATACTGTTCCTGATAATGATCAATATATAATAGACTCTGTGAAAAACAGGATGTTTGAAGAACTATTTTATTAATTGTTTTTGCCTCGAGCATTGTTATTCATTATTGTAAAAGAACAATCAACAGGATATTTGAGTGTGTCTGAATTCAATCACTGGGAAATTATTTTAAGTAAGAGGTGTGTGAGGAATAAATACATACTCTCTTTCCTCATTTGTAGTAGATTAATATAGTAGCTTCTACAACATTATTATACTACGTAATCTTCTAACTATTACTAAATTTAGATGGATTTAAATTTTTCATTAATATTATAGGACACTTATAAAATTTAAAAAATGAACAGTATAGTTAGTTGGGTTATACTGATTAATTGAAATATAATCAATGTATAAGTTATTTCAATTGCTTTAAACTTGCTTATAATATTAACATAAACCACTTTATCATTTTATACAATAAATAACTTCGTCCATGAATCCTCTTTATTTTTAATATTTATATCTGGATAAACTTTTTAATAAGATCTTCAACAGCAGGAACTAGGTCACAATTCATTAGATATATTTCTATATTTTATTATTATAATAAGCATATTGAATGAACTCAATTTTTATATTTTCATAAACATAACTATATAAATTAATTGTAAGAAACAATAGATAAATAAAACAAATCAGAAGCATTATACAAAAACAAGTTTGAATCAAACTGAATCAAATTGACTGAAGTTTGATTATCAATTCGTGATAATCAAACTTCAGCTGCATTATTAATTATATTTTCACAAAAAAATGTATACATGCATATTATTGTAATGGATAATTGATGTAAAGTAGCTTAAATTTAAAGTATCTTGAACATAGAAAAATATTTTCATCTAATTTTTATTCTGAGTTATAGAGAATAGAGAATATAAATTTATATAGTAGTGTAGATTTTTTAAATTGGAATAAAATAAAAAACATCTTTATTTTTAAAACATCCAACCATTTTTTTCAAATGCAGGTCAGAGTTATAAATAATATTTATTATTAGCATATTTATAAATTATAGTATTTAATGAATAATAACTGTTTTTCTTACTCTTTTAATAACAATTTTTATCACTGGCCTTTAAAAATACTAATTATTTAATTTTAAAACATTATATAATTATTTTTAATTGTCTTTATATATAGAAATAAAAATTAAAAAAATGCTGCAATTATTTTTATTTCTCAGTGAAAATTATAATAATATTTAAATAAAATATAAAAAAAAATTTATATATATATATATATATGTAAGTAGAAAAAACCTTTTTGTATATAAGTAGAAACTTTCAATGCCAACTCATTTTTTTTAAATAACTTTTTTTTTTGGAATGCTATAAAACATTAAGAAACTAAATACATACCTAAGGTCTTTTTCTATAATCCTTTCACCGAGATTTCCAACATATAAGGTAGTTATTGTTTTATCTTCAGGAGGTTCTAATTTAGGCATAGTTGAAGCTCTTCTGAGTAGTTTATCAGCTACAGGATCATTAGCACCAAAATATCTGTCTTTAATATTTTGATCAGCTAATGGATCATCGGGATCAGTGGGCTTTTCATGTCTACAAAAGAAAATTTGATTTTGTTTAAGACTATCAATTGAGAACTCAAAAAAAAAAAAAAAAAAAAAAAAAAAAATTTTAACACATAAAAAATTTTTTTTTGTGAATCATAAGTATCATTGCTATAATTTTCCAGCATGCAATCATTTTATAACATTCACAAAGCTAAAGCATTTGAATAATTTTTTTATTACCACGAAAATAAAAATCTTGCTTTTCACTGTTTTTGTAAAAATTGTATTGTTTATTAAAAAAAAAATGAATTCATAAATTTCAACCTTTTCTTGACTTTTGAATCAAAAACTCAAACATTTAACTATAATTATCTTAGATGCTCGAAAATGTTTTTAAACATATACACAAAGAAATGGCAACATTCCCGGAAATAAAAGTGGACGATTTCATTCTTAGAAAAGGAGACAGAGATTCTCAGATTAGGGACCTCTCAGAAAAGAGCGGAACAACATGCTATTCACAGACGAATCCTATTTTAATGTACAAACTGACAATAGTAGAATTCTCATCTGGAGAGAACCTGGTACAAGGAATAATCTTGCATTTGTGCATTAAAGCGCCCAATTTGACACACGGATTTGGCGAAGTGATGGTCTGGGCCAATATTTTTATCAACTGTCACACCAATCTGCACATTAACAGGAATGGAGCACTAACAGCTCAGTGATGCAGAGATGAGATCCTCAAATCTATTAAGCCCTTTATGCTGTAGCAATGGAGGATTAATTCTTTCCCATGGATTATAAAGCCAGACCAAATTATGTTCAACTAATGGACAATTTCCTTTTCGACAAAGGAATCCTTCAAATGGGTTGGCTAACACATTCCCGAACATGAATCCAATAGACCATGTTTAGGACATTCTAAGGAGAAGGGTAGCGAGTTGTTTTATCACCGCCCAGAAACAATTCAACATTTGGAAAGCTCCCTTCTACAGGAGAAGAGAATACCCCAATCTCTCATTGATTCCATGCCTTGTAGGTGGGCAATACTGCTTTCATTCAGGGGGAACCACACCCTTATTGAAACTCATAAAATAATTAATTATTGTTTAATGTATCTGTAAAATTACATTTTTTGTTTGTTTATATTATATGCACCAACTGTGCATTTTTTTTTATTTGTTTGCCAACAAAATTTAAACATTCCTTGATTGTTGCTCCTTTTCTTTTCATATCTTACAATGACTATACATCATATACCAGGCACTGCAGTTTATACCGAAATCATAATATTCCCCAATTATTTTAAACAGTGCACACACACACATATCACAAAATGTTATTTTTATTCAATTAATTGCAATATTATTTGTTAGATAAGAGGTCCTATTGGCTCAAATAAAACCTTCATTAATTTTCTAAATTAATTATTTTTCTTCTTTCAGAGACATTTTAAAGCTATTGAATTATCACCTATTACAAGCAACATCTATATTGATGGTTAACATCAATAACTTTGTAAACTAAAATATTTGATTAGCTTGTTTTAAATACAAAAAAAAAAATTAATATATTTGTTAAATTAAGTGTAACAAAACAAATATAGCATATTATTCTTTGAATACTAATATAATTTTAAAATTAAAAACTCAAATAAACACATATTACAACTTTTAAAAACTATATGGTTTGCTTTTATTTAAATTCTACACAAATTATAAGCTTGTGCTTCTTCTCATTGTAACTGTGTCACACAATATTTATTATTTTGGTATATTTAATTATTTTGATAAATAAAAAATGCGACAATTATAAAATTATGAATACTGACTTTCTTGAACATTTATTTTTTCAGTAACTAATAAACCAAACCACATTAAACAATCAAAGATGAATTTTTAATAATTACCTATATGGACACTCTTCCCCACGTTTACATTCGCCTTTAACCCAAAAACTGCAAATATGGGGTCTATTTCTTTTATAATAAGGTGTTGTCCGAGCCAGCTTCATCAAAAGATCACTTGGAGCATTTGCTTTACTTAAGGCACCAAATGGTTGATTTCCCTCTGAATTTGCTATCTAGAAGTATTTCAACAAAAGATTTAGTTATGTCTAGAGGAGGAGAAAAAGTTAACATTTCAGAAAATAAAAATAATTTTGTTATTAAAATTAATATATTAGAAAGCAATAATAAAACACTTAAAATATTTCTTAAATAAGGAACTTTAAAATAAATAACAATACTCTTTTGATTCTAACAATAAATATAAAAAAATGCTTGAATTATAAAAAATTAAAAGAGTATTAAGTTAGTTAAAAGTAAGATTTTCCAAAAAAAAAAAAAAAAAAAAAAAAAAAAAAAAAAAAAACCCTTTCTAACAATTTTTGATTTAGCTACCATTGATTAAAAATGTAAATATTTTTAGTTTAATTTATACACACTATGTAAATTTGATATACAATATATGTAATATAAATTTTATTAAAAACAAATTATGTATATATATTCTTAAAATTTATATTACAATTTTAATTTTATAAAATTATTTTTTCTTTTCTTTCACACAGAAATTTGTGTTAAGTATTATTGTATACATGAAAGTTTACATTTTTTTGTACATTAAAATAACATTTTTCAACAAAAAATATAACGTAGGTATGTATAGTAATATGTAATATTCTGCATCCTGAAGTACTTATAAAAAAGAAAAACAAAGCAAATGCAAATTAATATAATATTATATATAAGGTAACTTTTTCTGTAATTTTCTAAATTTGATTACTAAAATTCTTCAATTTCATGAGCATTCGAATGTTATTATCAATAAAAATATTTTACTGTGATCTATATAATGATTAGTATATAGTTCTATATATATATATATATATATAAAATATATATATATATTTTTACTCCTCTTAAATGGACTGATAGAATAGGTTTGTTAAATATCAGCTTTTATTTAGCAAACAAGATGAATTAATAATAATAATAATTAGAAAACTTTTAAATATAATTAATTTTTACCTAATATTTTTTATAACAAAATCAGTTAATATATGAGTATAAACTTATGATTTGAAATTTCAAAATATTGTATGAAGAAATCTAATTGTAATTAAACAGTTTTTCACTAACATGACAAAGGAAACTCAGTGATACAATAATAATAATAAGCATATACATATTTTTTTGAGTAACTGATGGAAAATAACTTATGTGGTTTTCTGGCATAAATATTGAAAACAATTATAATTTTAAAATAGTTATATTTCAGATTTTTTTAAATAATACATATTTATTTCTAAAGGTCTAAGAGTTGGTTATTTGCTTTATGTGTTTAATTTAAGTGCTAATGATATAATTTTAATCAATAAAAAGGAAAAAAAAAAATTTTACAAATTTGTAATGGAAAAATCAGTTTATAAATGATTACATATATAGTTAAAAGTGAAAACATGAAAAGAAAATATTATTTTCAAAAATATCACTAATTTAGAAAGCTGAGTTATGTTAGTAAATAGAAATATCAGAATATAAATACCATTAATAATTTACGGATATACAAATTAATCCATACAAACACATTTCGTTGGTGCTATACAAACTAGGAATTTTTTTCAATGATATAATGTCAAGATTTCTCAATAACTGAATTCAAGAAATGTAGAAATTAAAATTTGTAACAAATTAATA
The DNA here is from genome assembly GCA_021605095.1 of Caerostris extrusa. NCBI lineage: Eukaryota > Metazoa > Arthropoda > Arachnida > Araneae > Araneidae > Caerostris > Caerostris extrusa. Next base: position 44,675 of record BPLR01006168.1, read on the forward strand.
ATTATTAACTACATAAATAACAGCATAACAGACCTCTCGCTCCATATTTTGAGAGTAATATTCTCGATTAACTTCAGATTTTGGAATTTCATCTTTCATGTTTAAAGCATAATCACGAACTTGAACTGGTAAACCTAAAAGCATAAATATTTTGTAAATTAGAAATTAAGTGAACTTATACTTTCATTTACACTCATGTCCATAAATTAAGGATAATGAAGTTCAGGCAAAGAAAGAGACAGAAGCAAAACAAATTTGACTTATTTGTAAAGTCTATTTATTAAACAAAAGCTACAGAGCAAAAAGATGCTATATGTTTGACATAATTACTAAAAATTGCGATTTTTACTCCTTGGAGCAAATTTCAAAAAAGAACCTATTTACAAAAAACAGTATAACACGGTTAGTATGATGGTTAATATGGAGTATGTCTCCCGGACGATGCAATACAGGCTTTACAACGCCTAGGCATGCTGAGTATCAAATTATCAATCTGATCTTGGGGAATATTACACCACTCATCAAGCAATGCCATCCGAAGTTCCGGTTGACAGGTGGGAGGGGGTTGACGGGCTGCAATTCATCGGCCAAGCATATCCCACACATGCTCTATTGATTCAAGTCTGGTGAGTGTGCTGGCCAATCCATATGGGTGATATCCTCCAATTGAAGGCATTCATCTACAATGTTTGCACAGTGAGGACGGGCGTTATCATTCATAAACAGAAATTCAGCACCCATGGCGCCCGAAACAAACGTATATGTTGTTCCAGAATAACATCCTGATAGATGTGGCCTGTCATCGTTACACTCTGAACATGCAGGTCAGTTCTGGAACCAAGAATAATTCCTCCCCAAACGAGCTATCCTGCACCACCGTAACAGTGTCGTTCAATGGTTTTTTTTCTCTTGGTGGTAACGGGTACCTAGCGCTCTCCATATGAAAGTCCGGCGAGAATCAGACTGCAAACTAAACCTGGACTCGTCGGAAAACATCACACCAGACCACTGTTGCGGTGTCCACAATGCATGCTCTCTACTCCAGGTTAATCGCAGGCGACAGTGAGTTGCGGTAAGTGGACCACTTCTGACAGGCCTACGAGCATATAGACCAATGTGCCCTACGCGTCTGTACACGGTCTGCCTTGAAACTGTCGTACCCGGTAGCTGAAGAGACAGGTCTGATGCTGTGCTCCGTCTGTTTCTTTTGGCAGTAACTGCTAAATACCGGTCCTCATTCAGCGTTGTAACTCGGGGGCGACCTGTGCTGTAACATCTACTCACATTACCATCAACTTGGAATCGTTGCCAAAGCCTGGAGATGACACTCTGGGCGATTCCAAGTTCCTCGGATACTTCCAGCTGGGTACGTCCACATTCCAGTCGTCCGATAATTCTACCACGTAAAAAATCATCCAAATGCTTCCTTTGTGCCATAACTATGCGGTTAGTGCACTGAAAGGCTTTTAAAGCGCTTGAGAACAATTTTACTTTTTTTGCCACCATTTCTTATATACCCCTCTCTTACACTCTCGTCATTGTGACGTACTATCCGCGCCATCTGGTGGTTTCCTGTAATTTGCATATTCTTCTTCAAGATGTGTGTGATAATTCTACAGGTGAAATTTTTATTTTTGAGTTCAATTTCTGTGTGATTCTGAATTATCCTTAATTTATGGACATGAGTGTATATTTCAACTTTCAACCAGCCATATACAGAATAGTAAAAGATTTTATAGCAATAAGATTATTTCCTACACACTTTCCTACTACTACAATTTTTTCCTTTTATTACTATCTTTTTCATTTTACAACAGATATTTTTTATAAAAATAAATAATGCATCTTTTTAAAAATAAAAACATAATTTTAATTTTCTTAAATTGTTTTGTCAATTGAACATCAGAAAGAATTGTGAACAAAAATTTATTCTCGAAAAGAAATTAACTTTTATAATTGTTTTTCTACAATTGATGAATTCCATATTTAATTTGACTTTCATAATTGTTAAGAGATATTTTAATGTCATTCATAGGATTGAACATAATTAATAATTAAAACTAATAAATCAAAACAACTTTAATAAATAAATGGAAACTGATGTTGTCAATTAATTTAACAAACATACTGTTGAAACTATCCTTCTTGGATTATTTATCAAGTTCATTTAATAAAATGCAAAAAAAAAATTATGAAAAATGGAGAAAGATTTAAAAGAGATAAATGAGTCAGTTAATTTAAAGCATCAAAAAATTGAATTATTTTGTCAATATTTATGGACAGTCTTGGAACATTTGATATATTGTGGGAATGTGTAAATTACAAATATGTGTAGCCTGGAAGCTGGGTACAAGAAAAAGTTATAAGAGAAACAAGTTTTAGCAAAAATTGCACAAATAATGAGTGCTATAAAATTGTTCCCGGAAAGAAATTATTACTGGGAGTCATTCAAATCATCTATAAATATAAGTAATTATGCATAGAATGAAGGTAAATGACATCCATGTAATCAGTGACTAGAAAAGAAAAAGTGTATCAGGTATTAAAAAATGCAGGCATCTAAAATTGCCAAAAAAGGAGTGCAGTATGATTTACTGCGTCATTTATGAGCTGAAATCTTTACAAAAAAAGTTATAAGATGTTGACGTTACTGCTGGTAAAATTATTAGTAGTATCAAATTATATGAGCTAATTGCTATGGGCATACATCGGAATGCAATGCAAACAATTGATCATTTCAGGAAATGCTAAGCAGTGTCTTGCATAAAATGTAAGCTGGAATATAAAGCTAGTCAAAAATAGTCCTTGGATGAGAAAGATGCTTTAAGAAGAAAATTATCTCATTCCAATCCATAAAAAGTTTCTAGGTATAGAGATAAATGATACCACAATGCATTATGCTAGTAATAAAGTTTGAAAGCTTAAGTGTTTATGACTTGAAGCTTCATCTTGTTGCATGGATCTCAATTTACTGGCTTCTATAACCAGCAGCAAAAATTCTCACATTGACTATTCTAATACGTTCAAATACTACAGAGAAAGGTCATATCTTTTTTTCAATATTATAAAACATGCTGTCAAGTTGCAAAGTCAGTTAAGTAGTGATTTAACAACACTTTAGTGGAAAATATTCTCTCAGGACCCTAATCATAATGCAATAGAAAATCTTTGACCATAAACAAGAATTTGCTGTAATAGCCAAGAGATCCAACCACTATATAAAAGCCATCACAAAATGAAAATGCACAATTACAATTATAATGTAATTATACAAAATACTATCAGAAATTGATAAAAGTATGTCCAGAAGACAAAACAGTGCATATGTAGCAAAAAAATAATCCTACATCCTACTGTTTTTCAGTAAAAGAAAAACATTCTTAAACACTCAGGTATATGGAAACTTTAAGTAAGTTGACGGTGTTTTGGTTAAAATTTATTTTTGCCCTATATTTTATATTGATATTCAGCAGATATTGTGTTGAACACTAATTATTACTTGTTTCTTTTTTATATTAAGTAGTAATTTTTTTTTTTTTTTGCATAATTTAAATTTTGAATTACATAAAAATTCCTTCAACTCATTAATATACTAAACAATTATAAGTTATCTGATGTAACAATTAGTAAATTTAACTTAAATCATCAAATTTACAAGGTCATGTAAATGTGTGCTATATTGAATTTAAAATAAATAAATGGTTTTTAAAAACAAATTACACCTGTTTATTTCAAAAGGTAATTCTCATTTGGTTTTTCAGTATTTTAAGATTTTTTTTTTCACACTAACATTTTTAGAGAATGGTAAAATGGTTTTTTACAAAGAAAAATAATACAACAAACTATTACAGCATCATTAATGTACGATTAATTCTTAAATTATCAATAAGCTTTTTGAAAGAAATATATTACATACCATATTCTAGATCAAGTAAGCATGTCTGACAAACATTTTTTTGTTTACTACATGTTTGGCAAACTTCTGTCTTCTTGAATCGCATTCTTGATCCAGGACACCATCGAAATACAGTGAATGGTCGTGAACATATCTTGCATTCTTTTCCAAACCGTTCTTTGGTCTGCAAATATTTTAAGCCAATTTAATGTGAAGAAAAATTAACACAAATAACTTGAAAATTAGCAATTTAATCTGCTTAATCAATGCAAGTCAATAATTCTTAATTTAAATCTATCTTAATTTTTTTAAATCCCTTATTTTTATGTACATACATTTTCTTATAGAATTTCATAATTATAGTAGTCTTAGTTTTTCTTACAATGGATTTATGCTTATCTTTTCAACATAGTTATTTGTTCATTTTATCACTTTTTTTCTTACTACTTAATATTATTTTTTCGCTTTTTTTTTTTTTTTTTTTTTAGTGTTAATATTCCTTCTGATAACTAATTGATTATATTGTTTATGTCAATTTCAATAAATATTTAATAAAGCTAAATAATAAACCATTCTTGCCCTACTCTGTTTAAACACGTTTGCAGCCTTCATAACATTGAAAAAGATATTTCATTTATAAACAATGTCACTTATAGTGTGTCGAATATTTTTTATAAACAATATATACTACTTTATTTATTATTGCTGCATGCCCTTAATACTCCAATTGCAGTTTTGGAAAATTTATTTAATCACAATATTAATTCATTTTTTAAAATGACGGAACTTGTTGAAATATTATAAAATTTACATAAATCTAGTCCTGTAACTTTGTTTCTGTCAATTTATCATTACTTGGAAAAAATGCATCAAGTATTAATAATATAGTTTATGATTAATACACCTATCATTCAGTTGACTAAACAACTAATCTAAAAATTATATAAATATAGTTTTTCAGGAAAAGTCTTTCAACTAATTGACTATTTTCTGGTAGGTAAATCTTGTTTCCACCCACCCTTCAAATTGAATTTTTAGTTAAGATTGCTAACAGCAGGTAAACTTTTATTTTAAATGAACTTTGGACTCCTTGCAAATAGAATTAATCTGAACAATAACATTATGAACAAAATTTAATGCAATATAAAGTTCATTAGCACAGAGAAAATATATATTCAATCTAAGATATGCAACAATACTAAAAATTCATTTAGCTCATAACTTGCAATAACATTTCCACAATAGAAACTATATCTTCCATTCCAATACACTATTTCTTCCCAGGCTCGGAAAACTTGGAGACTGAAGAATTTTAGCATTATTGTCACTGACTCATTACTGTTTGGATTTCACTTAAAATAAAATTAATAATAATGCTTAAAGAAATACTATCTACTTTTGAGGATGAAACAAATTATGAGAATATTGCAGAAAATTTCAGAATGCAACAAAAATTTCACCAAAAATAAAGCACTTTTTTATGCAACAAAGCAGAAGAAAGAAATTATTGCATAAAAAAATAATACATTTCGTAACATGTAGGAGATTAAGAATTAGAAATAAATTGTTTTCAGTAGAAGATGAGAAAAGAATTAAAAATAGTGGCTATTAAAATTTGTCCTTGTTTGGTGACAAAACTGGAATTTGGCAACCTCCTTAGACTATTGCAGAATCCCTTCAGATTAAACCTGTGCACATATTTTGTTGATGGGTTTGGGGGTAGGAATGTCAAAGAGCAATAAGATCATTATACTGAAAACAACCCAAATTCAAATCTACAAATTTTATATCTAAATGAATTCATAATGTTAAAAATTTACCAATCATTTGAAATTATTCAAAGTATAAAATTCTACTTAAATATTATTTAAAACTGTGATAAACAATTCTATTTAAAACTGTAATTGCATTCTTCTTTTGAAGTTGATATATTTAAGAGGATAACAAAGTTATACCTCATTGACAATCTTTAGATTGATATCAAACAAATTTTCTAAAACCCACTGTACAAATTAAAAGCATCAATTATGGCCGTTGTATTTGAATCAATTAAGGATATTAACTCTTTGTATATATCATACACGAAATAAAATTAATGCCGAATCATCATACATCATAATAAAATGTACAAAAAGAATGGAATTTCAATTACAAACTTACCATTCGAATATATGGATTGTCTCCGAGGCATGTTTGGCATAAAACAGGAAATTCCTATAATTTGTAATTAAAACATTTATAGGCGCAATAAAATAATGAATAATGTAAAGCCAATTTAGAGTTAATATAAATATTTGATAGCTTATAATATCAATAATTTAAAAAAATGCTTCATAAATGTTGAATCAATTAATTAAAACTTACTGATTCTTCCCAATTTAATCTATTATATGTATTTGCGCCTTTGGATGTCGCCATTGTTGTTTTTACTTTTTCGTCAATGAACAATTTAGTTGTTACTGACTACTTCATATAGTTTATTAATATGAGAAGACAGTGTAATGGCTCACTAGAGTTTAAAATTAGTATAAATTCCGAATGATTCCTTTGGAAGAGGAAAATAAAATTTTAATGACTTTTCCTTTACATTTTTATACTCTACAAAAGAAATGTACTATAAAATCCTGCTTAACGCTGCTCTGCTTGGCGCTGTTTCAGTATTACTCGGTATTATTAGAATTATCCGAAATTGCAAATTTTAAAGTTTATAATCTGCGGTGGATATTCCAATAGCTGATTGATAAAAATAACGGAGAATGCACACAGCCATTATAGAATTTTGTAAAACCTACAATGCCATAGATATTGTTTACAACAATCTTTCCTGAAATGTTGTAATCAAGAAATGATTATGGAGGAATGCATGATCGGTGGTCAAGGATGTTGGCACAAGCTAATCTATCGTTGATGTCAACTAAATTGCCAATCTAATTAATGTAACAGAGTTGATAGCATAAATACGCAGAATATTTAAGAATTATTACGTGTTACAATTGGTGGAAGTTTTTCCAACGACTATTAATAGAACAGCAAATGCATGAAGATTATCAAATTAGCCTTCCTGAAGATACGAAAGAACAAAATGAAGTTTTAAAAGATTTTCTAAGAAAAAAAAAGTATGGCTGCTGTAACTGAAATTATGGATCTGTTCATACAAAAGAATCTAAATTTTTGATAGAAATTCAAAGGCAAGTCGAAGAGTCATTGATGTAATTTCCTGCTATCAACAACTACTTGCTGACCAAATAGGAAAAGGCAAACTTTAGATGTCATTTTCACGAAAAACGCCCATGATAAATCTGCTTATCACAATCATAATTTCTTTACACGAATATATTACTGAAATTTGATGAAAATAGTTTACTATATGAAGTATATATTAAGAATAAATAAAATAACAAATCCGAGAAATTATAAAGTAATTTTAAATTTATTAATATCACTATAATAATAAAAACCTAAACGAAATATTCAATTTTTTTTTTCCCATCATCATCATCACTGGTGTAACATCTCCATTATGGGCCAAGGCCGTCTGCCTACTGGAAGACTTCGAGACGAGAGATGTTTTCATTTTATGGTGTAGGGTTGTCAGTTCTATGCCCAACGCTCTACAGCCTTATTAGACCAAGACCTATAGTTTAAAATGGATTCCGAACCATTACAAACATTCATGGCACTGAGAGCCAGAGAGCTAGTCACTCCGCTATCAGGTCTCTATTTTTTTTTTTTCACTATTTTAAAATAATGAACATAATGTTTATTATCTTATTTATCTTTAAAACAATATACATAATCCTGATTATGTATAATTTTCAATATTTTTTTTTTTTTTTACCAATGCCAGGAATATTGTCACAACTCTAAGTTTATCTTTTCTTAATCAATAGTATTAATATGAAATAAACTTGTGAATCTTAGAATTCTTGATGTAAATTGCTACATCTGAATCAATTTTCAGTAGTTCTTTTAAATTGCTAGATCTCAGTTGCTTGGAAGTTGTCTCTAAAATCAAACCATCTGTGTATGAATATTTCCCTCAAACGTTTTAGCATACATTTACATACAAATTTTTAATGTTATATTAGAAAAGAATAATACCATTAGTAAAAGCTTTATGTATATATATAACCGGTTTTAGAAAATGTATAGTATACGTTTCTTATTTACACAATATTTATATTTTAACTATTGACTTTATGAGTGAAGATTTGAGTGCTGAAGTTCATCTTGATTTAGATATTCTTTTTTTTTTCTATATATCTATATTTAATGTAGGGGTTTGGAATCCATTTTATACTATAGGTCCCGGTCTGTTTAGTCCACGTGTGCACAAGATGACCGTAGAGCGACAGACCAAACCAAACAATATTTAAAATTGCAAATGTTTTGATAAAGATAGTGTAGCACTTTTAAAGAAACTATCTTGAGTAGATTATATCTATTCGTCGTTACTTGCTTTGTATGTTTTTAAAAAAATGAATGGAAGTATTAAGTAATATTTATTTCATTCAGCAATTTTATTTATTATTGTATTTACTTCCGTATATTAATAAAAAGAAATGATTGATTTAAATTAATTATTCGACAAACGCATTTGATTACTTATTTCTAAAAGGAAAGCCTCTTTAAAAAAGTGATTAAATAAAGGATTCAATTTATGGATTGTGATAAAAAAAAAAAAAACCCCATATGTTAAATAAAATTACGAAATGCAAATCCCAGCAAAAAATGATAAATATAGTAGTCTATATATTTGTGATTATAGATTTTTATTTTTATTTTTTTAGTTTAAGGAAAAGCAAATCGTTAATTCAGAATAATTTGTTGCAAGTTTATTCAACATACTTTGGAAGTACTCCCATTTTGCTGGGTGCGATATACATGGAGAAATGTGATTAAAGAGCAGTAATAAAATGATGATTGCATAGCTGTTCTAAAGAAACTGAATGTTATTGGTTGACATGCCCTATACTTTTCGTACTAGAGTTGATGTTGCATCGATACCTGGTGTTTTTTTTCTCCCAAGCATTCTTTAGAAAAAGGAAAAATTGAATATGTTACGATATAATTCTGAAAATTCCAAATAATTCTCATTTCCTTAGGTCATACATTTATTTACTTAACTATGTTTTTATTAAAGATTAATATTTTGTATCGGCAATAAAATACTACAAAAACTGGTAAAGAAATAGTTCATAATTAAAAAATGCTTAAAATAATAGAAATTTTTTCCGACATTTCTATACGCAATTTTAAAAGCATCGCAGAAGTACGGTGAAATATTTTATATTTCAATATATTATGTAATAAAAATTTGTTTTTTTTTTTAAATTTTATATTTCAAACTTAAAATATTAGATTATTAATTCGAAATCCTATTTTTTTAATGAATGTTGTAATCATTAACAATTATCATTTTTTTTTTACAATATATCATAATTCATACTTTAATGAAAAAGAAAAGTGTACATGGATATGGATGTACCTTTATCGGACTAGCTATGGGGTAAATATACCCCTAAAATCTCCACATAATCACAAATATTAAAGTTTACATGAATGTTTTTTTTTTATGTTTCAAATTTAAAAAAAGGTATCAAAAGTATGCAAGGATACAAGACATCAAGTTGAATTTTACTTTAAAACTTCATAGGAGCTTGATTTAAGTGTCGGATTTACATTTTTACCTATTGAATTTCGTAAAACTATTAAATATGTGATGCAAATAAGCAAACTATTTAATATAACTGAATATTTTTATATTAACCTTTAAATATAATACATTAACCTTTAAATATAATATATTTTAATAATATAATGCTGATAATGTTAGTATACTGCTGGAAATTGAGTTGTTCAGTTATGTAAGCATATAATTCAGGAAACTTTTTCGTCAAGTGTATTTTAAATGCAATTTTTAATTCGAATTTTGATTTATTTTGTTAAATACAGAGTAGACGCAGGAATAGTTACATAAGGAAACAGCAAGCAAAGTTTAGTAAGCAATATTTAATTCGAAAGTACAAACAACCATTGCAAAACGTCAAATACGATAAAATAATTTAAGTCTCAAGAATTTTTGAAATTCTCAACTCTTTAGTGCTTAAACTTGCTTTATTCGCTGCACTATTTCTTGGAGCATCTCGAGTGCTTGAGAAGAATCCAACCTTTCCTTCGGCTCATCGTGCCAGCAAAGTTTGGCCACTTCAGCATATTTTCCTATAATAGGATCATTAACTTCGCCGAACGATGGCCTCGCTCCGTAATGAGCAACCTTGAAAAATATGCAATACCATTAACACAGATACGGTCTATAAATATTTAAATAATGATCTTTTTTTATTGCGCAATATTAATGTTTGGGAAAACATGAAATGAGATTATTAGAAACTCTTTTCTCTTATTTAAAATAAAATTTTAACCAGTTTTATATATACAGGGTGATTGTAATTAAAGTTCCACTTTCAAAATACTGTAACAAAAAGGCCACTCGTCAGAATGAGTTCAAATTTGAACTGAAGATACTCGAAGGGGGAAATAACATCAGCAATAATTAACAGGCCGTTTAATTGTTGCTTTTTATGCAATGTTTGGCCGAAGGACAATTAAAAAACTGATTTTGCCCATCCATTGTGGTACGACCTCGCCGTGGTGGATGGATTTTCCACTAACAGTGCCACAAGTGTTTAACAACTTGAAAGTCATTTTTTCATACAAAAAAAAAAAAAAAACCCTAAACAATCAAGCACATTGAGCTGTACAGTTGGTTTAATGTGTAATTCATGCCGTCATAATTTCGATTCAAAATGTCATTGGTGGCCCAATCCACTTTTGTCATACAGCTTATAGCGCCATCTATTAATACACTTCGGTACGGCACCAGAAAAAAGTTCCATTTTCTCCTTCAAATATATTCATTTCAAATTTGATCTCATTCTGACGAGTAGTTTTTTTTTTTTTTTTACAGCATTTTAAAAGTGGGGCTTTAATTCTACTCATCATAAAAGTGATGCATCCAATTTTAATTAAGTCGGTGTTTTTAAAAGATCACATTTACTAAAAGCATAAGCTCGTATTTGCATACAGTTCTCGCATACGATATCACAACTTATATTTTAGCAAGGAAATATTTCACATTTACACCCATAAAAATATCAAGCAAATATGTGAACAGAAAGTTATACAAATGCAAACTGTCACATTAATTTTTGATAAGCATTGAAAAAAAAAGTTACATCTCAAAGTCATTCTCTGCTTTTAATGAATAATGCCATCATTAAGCCCACTAAAATTAGTATAATACTAGCTTATACTTAAAAAGACGCCAGCAAGTTAATTAAGCAAGAAACTTTCGTAGTTTCTGAAATCAAAATGCATCGGAAAATTACTGGCTGTTATCTGCAAGAATCATTTCCAGCTATTTAAAAACAATCCTTTTCAGCAAACTATTTTTGGCTTACAAAAATATTTTAAAAAGCAAACTTGTAGGGCTTTTTTTAAAACAATCAATAAAAGGAATCATTTGATAAAAATAAAATTTGTAACCATGGTTCCACCCACGCAACTATGTTTCTTCCTATGTACTGCAACAGCACCCTTGCGGCGTACAGAAGAAATCGTCAGTAGGCATCCAGACTCTCACCCGAGAAGACGTACAGCAAAACAGGTGCTGCCGTTAGTCACGAGTTCTCATCCCGAGAACTAGAAGTGTAATCTTTCCACAAATGTATAATTAGATGCTTTTAAATGAATTAAATATTATTCGTCTGTAATTGTATGTGAATGTGGAGTTTGAGCCCGTATAAATAAAATTTGGTGCTCTTAAAAATGAGTCAACTTGACCACACCCAGATCCAGCTGCACAAACTAACATCCACTACAAACTAATACTATAAAGGATGCAAATAAGAATAAAAATTGTATTACCTTGTATATGATAACATGAGGGTGTTCTCCAGCGAAAGGAATTTCTCTGCTCTGCACTTGCCACAAAAGTATACCGAACGAATAAACATCCGAAGAGTAGGTGGGCCATGCCCCGCGCAGCACCTCTGGCGCGGCATACGCAGCAGTCCCCACAACGTCCTCTGGGGTAAGGGCGGGGGTCTTGCTGGCCATCGATTCCAAGCAGAAGCTGTGGCCGAAGTCGCCCAGCTTGCAAACACCGTGGGGACTTACTATGACATTGGCTGGCTTGACATCGGCATGAACGATGCGTTGCCTGTGACAATGGCGCAGGCCAGATAACACTTGCATGCAAAAACTGAAAATAGATTGAAGAATTAGATCTGAATGACTTATTTAATATTTTGACTCTGTCTCAAAATGAAAAATTTTAATAATAAATTCCAATGGAAAACTAAGTGGCTAATCTTTGTAGTTATTAAAGCATAACGAGGATTTAAAATGAGTTTTGGCAAGCTGACTCCGAAGCTATACTGAAATGGTTATTCTAATGCAGCTGGCAATACAAAGACAATCAATCTTTATGCTATAAGCAATGGCTGCAAAGCTGTTACTCATTTAGCACTAACGCCTGTATTTTGAGGATAAATTACGTACGCGAATAATACTACCACCACAACGCTCTACGATCATTTGACCGGGATTTGAGGTTTAAAGTGGATTCCGAACCACTACAAACATCCATGGCAACGCCGGGACTTGAACCCGAAACCTGTGGAACGAGCGCCAGAGCGCTACCACTCCGCCATCAAGCCCCTATTCTAAAATAGTGAAAAGCGAAATTTGGTTTGTCACTACTCATTTTCTGCACACTTTATTCTAATTTGACCGGGACCTACAGTTCAACGTGATTCCGAACCACTCATAAGGACCCATGCCACCGCCAGGATTCGCATCTGAAGCCTGTGGTACCAAAAACCAGAGAACTAGCCAATTGGCCATCAGGCTGCGTGAAAAGCGAGAAGGCAAACTTAGAGTTTTGGAAGCAAGTTTCACCATTGTCATCTGCATGGAATATCTTCGTGGTTGTTTCTCGCATTTCAAATAAGCAGGACTAATTTTCTTTTAGACTAGAAGAAGAGTAGAAGTTGTACTATATCCAAAAGAGAAGCCAAATTTTTTAATTAATATGGTTTATGAAGTAATTATGTCCTATAAACTGGAGATAAGATTATAGGAAATTGATCAAATAAATGAAACCACATGAAGTATTTCTAATAAACATTTGAAGACAATCTGCGTTTTTATTATTTAACAGGATCAATTACCAGAAAAAGTATAGTTCTTATGGTTCTCGATGAAAACAGTGATTTCGTGTTTTACCTGACATTTATTAAGACATATGGTAATTTAACCAAATTCTCATACGAAGATCATACTATGCAAGCTAGCAAAAATGTAATCAATAAATAATCTAAAAGCTAATGAGAGAATAACCTGAAAAATTTACCATTCATTTTCAAATGAATTTTAGTCGGTTATAAAACAAGCGTTTCAATTACTTGAATCGAGATATGAAATGCATTACATTAAATAATTTTATCATCGTAATTTATTGATTTCTAATTAGAAATTACCTAATTCTTCTTTGAAAATCCAGCTCACTTTTGGTATCCAAGACTTGTTGTAGATTACAATGCCCAGCAAACTCCATAAAAATTAAAGTCTTGTCTGTAACATGCGATATATGGAGTATTGCTACAAGATGCGGATGGCGTATTTTCAAGAAATTTTTCTCTCCCACTTGACCAGAATCTTGACGAGTCACCTTCATGGCAAATTTCGAATCTACAAGCAAAAAAAATGCTTTGGAATATTCTATGCCGATTATTGAAATAGCATTACCTTTATCTAGCCCAAGGATGGCCAACCCGTGCCCACCTAGAACATTTTTCCGGCCCATGAGATTTATCACACATTCACAAAACGTATTCTATAATGGCCAAAGTAGTGAAAACCAAATGTATTGAAAAATACATTTTTCATCATTATATATTCAAAAATTAACTTTCGAAACTGTGAGAAAAAATCAACTTTGATTTTAAAATATTCTTGACAATATATGTTATAGTTAAAACAGGCAATTTGTCGTATGAGTTCACAGAAAATAATTAAATTATATTCTGCGTTTAACTCATGATGCACGCGCCATCTTGGAACATCTAATATAAAGTTGTAATATGTATATAAAAATGTCTACAGTGGGTTTAAATCTAGTATGGGGGATATATAATTTTATGCGGCCCGAAGAGTTAGTGATGCATTTCAAAGTGGCCAGCAAGATCATTTAGGTTGGCCACCCCTGATCTAGCCTATTCTCAAAAAGAACTTGAGTTTATCTTCATTCTTGATTTTTAAAATGTGAATTTTACATTTTTTTTTTACAGAGTGAAAGCATTTTTTCATAAGACAAATTAAAATACAAATTGCAATAATTATAAATTTAATCATTTACATGGAATTTCATAACTATATTGTTTTCAATTATTTAAAATTCTAAATGTTATATTAAAAGGAATGCTATTCCCCTTTTCGAAAAAAAATTTCAGAGAATTTTGAACATTATGTAGATGTTTGAATTTTATTTGATCTATACCATTATCAATATAAACGATCGAAAAACAAAATGCTCTTATTATTAAAATGCTTTTTCCTCTTCTCCATATTTTCCTATGATTTCTAATTGAAAGCTTGACAATATATTTTTTCTCAATGTACAATATACATTTATAAAAAAAAAATGTGTTTAAGTTGACTTAATAAATTTGAAAGTAAATTGACAAGAATTTATCAAAGGCATTAGTCCATGATTCGGATCTTAACAACTGTCATTTCTGAAAATCGCAGGACATGTCGATGTAAACATTTTCTGAAACACACCGAATAATTTGAATAACTTTCATTTTACCTTTGTAAACACACAATGTAACATTTCCAAACGACCCTCTTCCAAGGAACCCGTTTTTACGATCCAGCTTATACAAAGGACTTTTAGTGGGCGTAGGATATTGAAAACTCGGCGATAAGTGAGTTGCAGGTTTACTTAGCAGACGAGGTGAAAATGGCATTTGAGGTGAATCCAGACATCTGCAGGAGGAAATTGCTTTTAAAATATAAACACAACATTTTTATTCGTTTTCAAAATTTGTAAAGTATAATGGACTATTAAGTTATTCAAATGAACCACTTACAGAACTTTTTTGAACACTAAATTTGCACTGTTTAAAATTATATTATACATTTACATCTTTTTAAAAATTACAAATTGTCATCGAATTTTTATCCTTCTTGGCGGCAATAATACAATTGCTTAGGGCTGTAAACACACGAGTAAATGTACAGTTGTTTTGAAGAGTGTTTGTGCAAAGTTGAAATTTTACGGTTAACAAAATTCTGCATTTTCTCAAATTCCTTTTCATTAAAAAAGTTGCACACAAGAGATATTTAATTTCTTTTAAAGTCGATAATTTTTAAGTATATTCAATACCATAAATGATTGATTATCCTAGTGTTTAAAAAGCTTCTTTATACAAGAAATTTTTTTTTTAAAGTGTTTAAAGAAGTATTTAAAATTTCTATTGTTTTCATACTGTGCAAAATAAATTTATTTTACTATGGAGGAAAACAAAAGCATACAATATTTTAAAAAGCTGCTGTTTAATAAGGACTTGATAAAAATTGTCCGATTGTGAAGATGTGTTTATATTTTAATATTTTGCAACAATATCAAAATTTGCATTTGTAAAAAGTTTTTAATTTTACTTATAAATGGGAATTTTATAGAGAATGAATATTTTAATTAATCTATCATATAATTTCCAAAACTGCTTGTGAATTTCAACCAAATTATAATTTTTCCGTAAAACAAAAATTTTTCCTGTGGAATTATAAATTGCAAACAGCAAAAGTTCTTGAAAGATTCTATTACATCTGTAAAAAAAAAAAAGATGTATTCATTGTGGTAAATTGTAAGAAAACCCGTTAAGAATTAAGGAAAATAAATTAAACTAGATTAATCTTTATAAACATACTTAAAAAAATGTTCTTTACTGCATTATTACACGATCCAATAACAAAAATCATGTTTTGTAGATTAATTCGCGAATGAATTTCAACACTTCCAGAAATTTCAATTTCTCATCATTTAAAATAAAATTTATTTCCAGAAAACCAAAAGGTTCTATAACATAAAAAAGATGGAGCAGTATTTCATATATATTTTTATTCGATCAATTTAGAAATTGAATGAACAATAACAGTAAAAGCTCATGCTTACATGTTTAAGGTTACCAAGAAACGAGATTCAGCTCTTTCAGCATATACAGGGGGCAACTTAGTCATTAGGATTGAAATGTATATGCTAACAAAACTTGGGTATATTTTACAATGAAATATGCCGTTGGTAAAATAATCAAGTAATTCCAATCTTTATTGAATTTATTTTTTAATAAAATTTAATATCAGTAATTTATCAAGTCAATAATAAGATCTATATTAATCTAAAAAGTCATTGATTTAAGAGTTGAGAAAATTCATTACCCTTTTCCGGCAGCTTGCAAGAATGCAGCATCAATTTTTCTGGTTTTCAAAGTCTTCTTGGGACTACCCGGAGAAACGTGAATGGTTGGCAAAGGTCTCCATGTTAAAATTTCGACCCTTGAAGCTGATTCTTCTTCTACATCCACCATTCGCTGTCTTGCGAGGCAGAAGATCGACGAAGTTCTCCGATGCTATGAGTCTTGAAAAAGAGGCCAATCTTTCTCTTCGAGGCAGCTTCGGTGTTGTTTGAGGGCTTAAAGAGCCATTCGCAGTTTGAGGGCTGCACTTGACCAAGGATTCACCCGTGGAATGGTGATGATGCGAAGGGGATAATGTTAGCACGGGATCCATCAGTTTGCTTTTTGAAGCTAACGTACACAAATTAACTGAGGATCAAATTCTGAAAATAATTTTGCAGCTTAAAATTACTGTGGCTGAAATTTTGCAGCTTAAAATTACTGTGGCTGCGCAAATTTTGCAGCTTAAAATTACTGTGGCTGAAATTTTGCAGCTTAAAATTACTGTGGCTGAAATTTTGCAGCTTAAAATTACTGGCTGAAATTTTGCAGCTTAAAATTACTGTGGCTGAAATTTTGCAGCTTAAAATTACTGTGGCTGAAATTTTGCAGCTTAAAATTACTGTGGCTGAAATTTTGCAGCTTAAAATTACTGTGGCTGAAATTTGCAGCTTAAAATTACTGTGGCTGAAATTTTGCAGCTTAAAATTACTGTGGCTGAAATTTTGCAGCTTAAAATTACTGTGGCTGAAATTTTGCAGCTTAAAATTACTGTGGCTGAAATTTGCAGCTTAAAATTATAAATCCAGATTTAAAGGAATTCGGTGTGTAAAAATAATCTTATAAAAATGTTTGAATATAATATAAAAAAATAAACTTACTTATTTATAAAAAAACAACCCTTTTAATTACAAAGTATTAGAAAATATGTTTTATAACGATTAAAATTAATTGAAAAGAAACCGAGACAAACAAGAAACTGTGCAAAAGAAAGTTTCAACAAGAGGTAAGCACACATATTCATCCAAAGATTATAAACGCCTCTATTTAAAAAGGCAGAATCAAACCAACAGCTCACATTTTGAAAATCTGTTAAGGTGAAAAAGTCTTATAGAAAAAAAACCAGAAGTAAAGATTTTTAACTTGAACACGAATTTGCATGACGATTCAGATACAAATTATCTCCTGTATCGTCTTGATATTTTGGATAGATTGAATTGATGACACACTAGAGTTCCACAGTTAGAGAATTAACTACTTTAAAAAATCTATTTGTTTTTACACATTTATTTCAATTTAAAACTCTGGTTCAAATACACATTTTTTTTCTAATGCAGCTGGTAAATACTTAGACAGTTATCTTTTATACCATAAGCAAGGGCTGCACAGACGTTACTCATTTAGCATTACCCTGGGGGCACGTATAGTTTGAAGGTATGCTATGA
The DNA here is from genome assembly GCA_021605095.1 of Caerostris extrusa. Classification (NCBI taxonomy): domain Eukaryota; kingdom Metazoa; phylum Arthropoda; class Arachnida; order Araneae; family Araneidae; genus Caerostris; species Caerostris extrusa. Next base: position 62,539 of record BPLR01006168.1, read on the forward strand.
ACGCGAGTAACACTACCCCGCTACGCTTTACGATCCTATTAGAGTTTAAAATGGATTCCGAACCCCTACAAACATCCATGGCCCCGTCGGGACTCGAACCCAAAACATGTGGTAGCGAGAGCCAGAGCGCTAGCCACCGGCCATCAGATACATTGTTTATCAATAATAATTATGTAGGTGTACAGTGTTAACACAAAGCTTTTGAGCGAATTTTGAGATTATGTAGGTGTAAGTGTTAACACAAAAGCTTTTGAGATTCGGAAATCAAAGTAACATCATATATTATCTCTTATTAAAAGCTGATAAATTTTCCATAAAAATTATTTTTTAAACTATAAAGTTCTTTTAATGGCTTAACAGTTTAAAAAAATTGGAAAATGTTGGTTTCAGATTCCTATAAAAACAATGATCAATGTCGAGTTCATCTAGAGTTTTGAATTAAATTTATTATTTACTATAGCATATTACTAATTATGGACCTGATATCCGAGTGACTAGTGCTGTGGCTTCGAGTTCAAATCCCGGCTGTGTCATGGATGATTTTAGTGGTTCGGAATCCAATTTAAACCTCAGATCTCGGCCTTATGACTTTTTGGTGTAGGACTGACAATTTAAAAATTATAGTTTAAAAAACTAAAAAACACGCTTTTAGAGTTAATCAAACTGTAAAAAATAATTGTGAACATAAGAATAAAATGACTGACGAGAAAATGAATGTCACTGTTCTAAAAGCGTGGGGTGCTGCTTTGTATGACAACTAACTCTGTATTTCGGGATGAAAAGTGAAAAATTATAACGATTGATAAGGAGCACCCCACGCTTTTAGAACAGTGACATTCATTTTCTCGTCAGTCATTTTATTCTTATGTTAACAATTTTTTAACTTTTAGTTTGATTAACTCTAAAAGCGTGTTTTTTAGTGTTTTTAAACTATAATTTATTTTTTACTTTTTGTTTGATTAACTCTAAAAGCGTATTTTTAAACTATAATATTTAAATGAGGTCCCAGTACAGAGGACTGGAACTATAGTTCTTACAATAATTTAATTGTGAGTAAAACAAAGGTTAAACGCGAATATGTCGAGCCGGCCAGGATTCGAACAGGGAATCTCCTGATCCGTAGTCAGGCGCGTTATCCGTTGTGCCCGTTATCCCACGTAGGTTTGAATGTCTAAGATACTTTCATTCTACATGGGTTAAATTGCTCTTCATAAGTTAAAATAAAATCACTAATCCTGGAGATCCTAATCATGATGAGATAATAAACTTATCAAACTATTTTTAGTGTCGTCGGTCCTTGATAAGTCTACAACGTTTAAATTTAAATCTGATCGCTTAAAGTAGAGGGCAAAAATCGAGCCCAAAGAGTCAGTTACAAACAAACAAATATACAAACAAACAAACATACAGGTGAAACTAATAAAAGCATATTAAAAAGAAAGCATTTCCTGTCTAGAAATCTGCCAGTAAGCAGGCGGCCTTGGTCCACCATGGAATTGTTGCGTAAATGAAGAAGAATATTACTAAATATACAGTTTAATGATCAAATAAACAGAATTTTGATATATTTACGATTATTAGTTTGTTTGTACATTAATATAATGAAACAAAATCAACTGACAAAATTTCAGAGTAAATCTCAATAAAAGAATTTGAATTTATGACAGAATACACAATATTTTTAAAAAGATTTTAACTTGTTTTTAAGCATGTTTTTTTTTTTTTAAAAATTATGTTTCCATTCCATTTGAATATAGGAAATAAATGAAAAGTTATTGATTACAAAGAGAAGTAGTCCTATTGTAATTAAATCATTGATGAAATCAATGAAATCACAGATGAGATTGGATTACTTTTCGGATTAACATTCTTCTTCTTCTTTGCAATTGCCCCATGCTGTTCCAAGGCCATCTGTCTACTGGCAAATTTCGAGACAGATGTTTTCCTTTTACGGGGTAGGGTTATCAGCCTTACATCCAACGTTCTACTGTCATATTAGACCTAGACCTACGGTTTAAGTGGATTCCAAACCACTACATCGCTGGGACTCGAACCCAAAACATTTGGCACCGAGGGCCAGAGCATTGAATAAAATTATTTTTGATTTATTAGACTGCTCTTCATTCGGAATCAACTTTTAAACGTTTTTATTATTTAACTGGTGTTATATTAAAACGACACGGCAGAATATTGATCACAATAAAAAATCAATGCAGAAGACTTAAAACATTAATGCAGAGAGGTTAAGTTCCTTAACTGTCATAACTCTAGTCGATAACTCAATCTGACGGCCCATTGGCTAGCACACTGGCCTTTGGTACCACAAGCTTTAGGTTCGAATCCTGGAGGTGGAATGGATGTTTGTTAATGGTTCGGAATCCACGTTAAACTGTAGATCCCGGTCTAATTAACCCAAAGTGTTCAAAATGATGACCGTAGGACAATAAATCAAACCAAACTATTTGAAATACAATAAGTAATGCCAAACTGGAAATTTCCAGTTACGTTGGGAAGGGGTATGTCAAATTAGTAGGAATAAAAAATCTTGCCGTTAGACTCGAGGAGGTGGAGAGTGATGCTATGTGGTATAAGGAACTATACGTCATCATTTTAGTTCCAAAATCAGATCGCAGAGTGAAATTGCGAGGACAATATAGCAGCCTTCTCCTGTGTGTCAATGTTTCTGCTACCTATCTGCTGAACAAATGACGAATGATCTCAAGACAAAGTGTCTGGTACTTGAAAGTAAACAAGTAATATAAAAAAATTGTTTTTAAAGTCAATTTCTACTTTTTTTTTTTTCACTCTATTGCAGAAAGTCCTTTATAAATATTTTTCATTCATTTTTTAAAGTTTATCAGGCGCCATCTATTGGTAAATATATGCAACTTAAATCTAAAAAAACCCCTAAAAATTAATTAATTAAATTTAATTACTGAATTAATATTTGAAAAAAACTGTTCAAGTGTCATCCACTACAAGTTAAAAAAATGTATCTGAACTCGAGTGGATGAATAAAAAGTATTTTATGAACGATTGAAAATTTGAACAAGATATATAGGGAGAGTGGGAGCTAATAGAAGGAATTGAAAAAGTGTTTTATGAATGATTGAAAATTTGAACAAGATATATATAGCGAGAGTGGGAGCTAATAGAAGGAATTGAAAAAAAAAGTATTTTATGAACGATTGAAAATTTGAACAAGATATATATAGCGAGAGTGGGAGCTAATAGAAGGAATTGAAAAACGAAGGCGGCACAGCACTCTGATCTGTACCACAGATTTGCAGTTGAGGACGGGAGTTGATGGGTAGTGGATGAAATAAGGAAACAAAGGAATGAATGGTGCCAACATTTGTTTAACACAGAACAACGTTACAATGTTAAGTATGCACAATGGGTCTATTGTAACAGTAGGCTACATAAAATTACAATGCACTTCACTGAGATTTCTGGCAAAGATATAGTAGATGGAGGGCGTTCCCTAGGGTAGTGGATTCGTCTGTGCAAATGAGTTGTACTAGGTGTGCTCGCTACACTTTGACTCGGATTGGTACTCACGTCGTTTATTTGCATATGATTTTTGGACTTTTTAGATTTTCTCTAGCTTTTGAAATAAGTTTCCTCAATTTTGCCTAATATAACATATAATATCTTTAAAAATTTAAAATAATAAATTTAAAATTAACAAATTTAAAAAAAAATAAATAAGGAAAGCATAACAAAAGGTTGTTTTATATGTCATCTCAGATTTATAATAATAATTTAAATATGATGCATTAAAAAATTTCCTGACAAATAAATTATACTTTAAAAACACTAAAAAACACGCTTTTAGAGTTAATCAAACTAAAAAGTAAAAAATAATTGTTAACATAAGAATAAAATTACAGACGAGAAAATGAATGTCACTCTTCTAAAAGCGTGGGGTGCTCGATATCAATCGTTATAATTTTTCACTAGTTTCATTCTGAAATGCAGCGTTAGTTTAAACATGTCATACAAAGCACCCCACGCTTTTAGAACAGTGACCTTCATTTAACTCAAAAGCTTGTTTTTTAGTGTTTTTAATCTATAATATTTAAATGAGGTCCGGTACGGGAAACTATAGTTCTTACAATGGAACTATAGTTCTTACAATAATTTAACTGTGGGTAAAACAAAAGGCTAAATGCGAATATGTCGAGACAGCCAGGATTCGAACAGGGAATCTCCTTATCCATAGTCAGGTACGTTATCCGTTTGCCGCTGTCCCACGTAAGTTTGAAGGTCTGAATAATTATCTACATGGGTTAAATTGCTCTTCATAAATTAAAATAAAATCACTCATCCTGGCGATCCTAATCATGATGAGATAATAAACGTATCAAAATATTTTAGTATCGTCGGTCCTTGATAAGTCTACAACGTTTGATCTAAATCTGATAGCTTAAAGTAAGGCAAAAAATCGAGCCCAAAGATTCAGTTACAAACAAACAAACAAACATACATGTGAAACTAATAAAATCGTACTAAAAACCCTTTATTTTATTTATTCAAAAATACAAAGAATTGCTAATAAACAAATCAATAATCTTTTTTACAAAACAATTTATCCAAAGATATCAATGGTTTATATAATCCATTAAAAACATGTACACTGTCTTCCCCACATTTATCTTTGATGTCACCTATAACACACTGCAGAACTGCAAAGTTGTACCTATAAAGAATAAGAGATTGCATTCACATTCTTTATAAAAAAAATATCATAATGAATAGCAAAAGCCTCGAAAAATATATGTAATAGAGGAGTTTTAGGCTTTTTTTTATAGTAATGAATATTTAAAATAAATAGATTTGAAACTATAGATAAATAGATTCAAGATTGGTTTGTTGCTCAAACGATCATCTTAAGCGCATGAGGGTTAAACTGACCGGGAACAGTTTAAAAGTGGATTGCGAACCACTACAAACATCCATGGCCCCGCCGGGACTCGAACTACGAAACCTGTGGTACCGAACGCCAGAGCGCTAGCCACTCGGCCATTCAGGCCCCAATAGATTCAAGAAGTGGTGTTATGATTATAACCATGATAATTTTGTATGAAAAAATAAAGCATATAGTAATAAAGCAAATAGTTTATATAAATGAATATTTTATTTTTTTTAAACATTTTTAAAGAGAAAAGGTTTGTTTATTGTTTGAAAAGAGAGAAAAATAATAGTTGAAAAGAGAGAATAGACGAAAGTTTATTAATAGAGTATGTTGCTGTTGTTTCTTATCCCATTTGGTCGACAACAACATCTAGACCAAGTTCAAGAACCCATATGGTCTCATGAAAGGCGGAAAGGGACAGCTTCTATTGTGATGGAGCATCCGTAGATGTCTGACATGGCTCCATGAAGCTGAAGAAGGAGGTCAGGGCCTTCTGAGAGGACTTTAGGGGAACTACACTTCATTTGCGTATCGAATGGGATAAAACTCGAAATACTCCGAACCACGTAGTCCGACTTACAAGGCAAAATTCTGATCATCTCAAACGCCATTGAGTCTCCTCGATTTTTGCAACAGTGTCTACAACAAAGCCGCCAGTGAACTGAACCTCAGCCCTAATGCACACCAGTGGCACACTTTGTCACAGAGCCACGAGTCTGGCATTAATAGAGTATAAAATGCCAAGTATGTAAAAAAATTAAATGTACATTTTTTTACAGCTAAAAATTATTTATTACTTTTGAAAATAGGTGAAATAGTCTCATGGAAAGGAGAGAAGATGGGCCAGCATCTGCTGTGATGGAGCACCCGTAGATAGAAGTCTGATTTTCCTAATGCTGAAGAAGGAGAGCGGTACCTTCCGGGAGGACTTTTAGGGGGAACTACCAATGATAGTAATCTTTATCTGCACTTGTGTCAACTACATAGAGTAATAATAGTCAAAAAAAAAAAATGGATACTAAAAATTGCCAAACTATCATCGCATATGTTAAGCTACAAAGTAAAGAAGCATACAATGCCACTTGAGAGTTGTATTTCCCCCAAATTGGTAACCCTGATGAGGGGCTCAATATCACGTGATAGACTGTTTACACGTGGGGTTGGTTTGACGCTCATTTGAGGCGTATGATCACGACAATATTCGAACCCATATTATATTGTTGTATAAATGGAACGAAGGCTTTTAATAAGTCATTTTTAACTGTGAGTTAGTTAATCAATCGCCTTTTATTTATTTTTTTTCGTTTTTATCCCTTTTTCTACAAATAGAGAAATTTAAAAAAAAAAGCATGGAAGTTAAAAAAAATTTATACTCACGCACAAAAACCACCAACTTCTTCCACGTTGAATTTATTTTCGCAGATGGAATACAAATTCAAGAATTCATGATTCAAACAGGGGACATTCTTCAAGAATTCTATAAAATAAATAAAAAATAAAAATATAAGTCAGTTTTATTGCTCGACACTGTCTCATGCAAAAGTCAATTAATAATGAAAATGCTGCATTATAATCGCATTTTCAATGTATTATAATTGAATTTGCAATGTTTTGTTGCATTTTCGGAGAAAGCATTCAAGCATTTTATATTTATTTAACAAAAAAGGCAATTATATGAAATATCAAAATATATAATTATAAAAACTCAGTAAAAAAATATATATATGAAACTCAGTAAAATAATGATACAATTACTAACTAATCTTTAACATCACATAAAACATGTTTTCATCTTAAATATAAAGTGTTTTTTACGGAAGAGGCAAAATTATTAAACTTTTAAGTATTTAAAGTACCAAAAGTTTTGTAATTATTAATTTTTTTTATGAAATAAAGTTATCACTATGTTAACAGCATCCGTCATTTTTGTAAAGTATTCTTACTGCCTTATTTTTACCGGTTAAATTAAAAAAAAGTTTTTTCCAAAGAAGTTCATTGATTAATTTTATAATTTTTTTAATTTCTGAATTAAAAAAATAAAACCAATTCATTATATTTGGACAAATTTTTTGTTATCAGTTATGTAAACATTTTACATTACTAAAGTTGAATGGTTTTAAATATTCTTTATTTATTCGGTTTGTCGCTTTACTGTCCTTTTGTGCACACTTCAGGCTAATTAGACCCGGCTAATTAACGAGCATTCCGAACAACTCACAAAGATCCATGCCACCGTCAGGATTCGAGCCTGAAGGCTGCAGTACCAACGGCCAGAGCGATAGCCTATTGGCCATCAATCCGCATACTGGATTATAAATGATGATGATGATGAATGAAGTGGTATATGGGGATGTGAAGTAACAAGGACTATAATCCCCTAATCACTATATATGAACAGTTAGTTTTCCTTTTTTTTTTTTAATATAGTCAATCAACGTTTACGATTAGACCGGGTACGGTTTAAAGTGGATTCCGAACCACTACAAACATCCATGGCACCGCCGGGACTGAACCCGAAACCTGTGGTACCGAGAGCCAGAGCTGAGCCACTGGCCATTCAGGCCCCATGGATTATAATATGCAATTTAGAAAGTGATGATCATACATAACTATTATTTGTAAACATAGAAATCAGTTTGATTGTAAATTTCCAATACAAAGTAAATAGTAATTGAAGGAAATGTTTCGAACCTGAAAATTATTAATATGCATAATTAGTCTAACTTTTTCCTAATAATTTTCATTTAATTTTGATAATTCACTGAAACTATATTTAATCAAACGATTATTTATTTAATATTGATAACACAATTTCGTAATCAGTTGATCGAATTCGAATTGATTATAAAATTTTTTTTACCATTTAAACAATTTATCAGCTGATAACAATAATAAATTTGAAGAATATTTAAGTAAGAAAGGAAAAATTAATTTTTTTTTTCTTTTAAGCCGGATGTTTGACTTTATGTTATTCGCCACTGATACCTTATTACATTAAACGTTACTCGCAAAAAAGATAATCAGAAAATTTACATTTTTTATTTCTTCAAGTATTACTTACATCGATTTTTAATCGCATCTTTCCTTTGGTTAATAAACTCTATGGTGATTTTCCTTATCAAGAGAAATCATTTGAAAATAAAACCCTCAATTATTTATTTCTTTAAATTTTAACCCAATAACTAGATAATTTTGCTTACAACACTTGTATGTAAAGATCGATGTTTTTTAAATACTAACAACACTTTTTTCCTTTGAGTTAATTTGAAATAAGAAATACTACTGTTTTGTAATAATAGATTTTAACTAGATAATTAACTAGATAATAATAAATTTAACTCAGATAACACATCATCAGTCAAATGTGGCGATTTTTAATTGTTATCTCCAAATTTGGCAATGAGGCTAACTGAAAGAAGTATGATACTAAAATTTGTGTATTTGCATCATTTTTCAAACATACAACATTTTTTACTAACGAATGTATAGTTTTTAAATTAATTTTTGATAATTCACTGATATCAGATTTACTCATATTAATTATTTATTTAATATTCATAACGCGATTTAATTAATTCAGATTATGATTAAATTTGAATTTATGATTAAAAAAATTTTTTTACCATTTAAGCAATTCACCAGCTGTTAACAATGATAAATCTGAAAAAGTATTTAAATGAAAAGGGGAAAATTACATAATTTATTTAACCTTGATATTTTTCACGTCACTGACACGTTACATTAAGTGTTACTCACACAAAGACAATCAGAAAATCTACATTTTTATTTCTTCAGGTATGAGTTACATCCATTTTTTAATTACATCATTCCTTTGATTAATATACTCTATGTCAATTTTCTTTGAGCAAGAGAAATCATTTTTGAAAACTCTACCTCAACTATTTCTTTAAATTTCCAACTCATTAACCAGATATTTTTGTTTACAACAACTTGTATGTAAGCAATTGATTGATATTTTTTAAATACCATTTTTAATACCACACATTTTTTTTCTTTTTTTGAGTTACTTTGAAATGAGGAATACTACTGTTTTGTAATAATAGATTTTAATTAGATAATATAACATCAGCACCAAGTTTGGCGATTTTTAATTGTTAGAAATGCCAAATTTGGCAATGATGCTAACTGACAGAAGGATGGTACCAAAATTTGTATATCTGTAACATTTTTTCAAACATACAACATTTTTTACTATCGAATGTATAGTTTTTAAATTAATTTTTGATAATTCATTGATACTAGATTTACTCATATGATTATTTATTTAATAATATTCATAGCATGTATTCGTATTCAGTTGATAGAATTCGAATTGATTATAAATAAATTCACCAGCTGTTAACAATGCTAAATTTGAAGAGGAGAGATCTGCATTTTTATTTCTTCAAGTATTACTTACATCCGTTTTTTATTGCATTATTCCTTTTAATTAAGTTCTATGGCAATTTTCACTAGTAAGAAATCATTTGAAAAACCCAACCTCAACTGTTTAGTTTCAAAATTTTTAACTCAATATCAAAAAAATAAATATTGAGTTAAATACACACTTGTACTTGAACAATAAAATAAAAACTTGATCGATGTTTTTTAAATACTAAGGGCATTTTAGAACCTAGAAACGTACAGAGTAAAATAATAAATATTAAAAATATGCAATCAAAGTGTAATAAAACTATGCAATGAAAAAATTTTTATTTACATGATTTTTTATATGAAAAGAAAATTAATTTATATTCTTTTACGTGAAAATATAAAATATAAAAAGTTTTTCCAATGAAATTTAAGTATACTTTTTCCCAAAATGAAATTTAAGGCTAGGAAATTGAATACGAGATACACAAAATACTTTCTGCCCTTTTTCACTCACTATATTTAAATGGATTTTAGGATAACTTTTTGTTAGAAAGAAATTTGAGGTGTTAATAAGCACATTACTTTTACTTACTTGTTCGAAAATCAGATGCAACGCATAACTTTCCGTACAAAGTTTTTGATTCTATCAAGTACTGAGAAAATCCAGCAAGCTGAGAGTTAGGGCACCTTCGCACAAAAAGCAATTTGACAGTCCAGATTGGGGT
>BPLR01006169.1:0-120863 GCA_021605095.1 Caerostris extrusa
GTTACGTATTGCTACTTGCTGTCTTTTTGGTGTTTCCTTTATTTATCTATGTAAGCAAATACAACATATAAGCAGGTTAGACAAACTAGATTGTAACTGGTGTAGTTGAGTTGAGACTTCAGAGAACTCACAGATTTATTTTTACATACGCACAAACACCACACACAAACAATTAGATAGACAATAGTTAACACATTTAAAGACATATAATTATAGATCTGTGGAGGGATTCCACTCTAAGCCGATAATAAAAGATACCCAGGTACTCACTGGATGCGCAAAAATATACTTCCACTCGGGATGAGAGATTACAAACTAAACGTTTCGCAGCAGAAGCGCGGGGTTGCGCTTATATTTCCTCCTTGATGAGAGTCTGGGAAGCCTACTGACCATTTCTCCTGAACGCCACAGTGTCGCTCTTGCAGTGCGTAAAAAGGAAGCACCGGTACACAGCTACTGCTATTATCACGTAGATTGGTTGTAATTTGAGCTTGAAACGAATCTCTTTAGAAATCACTTCATAAACTGGAGTTTTTATTTATCAATACAAGCAAATACACGTATATTAACAGGGAAAAAATCGTAACATCAGATAGTATAGTTATTATAGCATAGCACAGGATAGTTATAAATTGGGACTGATACAAATTATTTTGTTATTATGTCTGCATTATTTAACAGAACATGTTGAAATTATAAATTTTTACGTAATGATGTTTTATTAACATTTAGTGATATTAAATGTATTATGATAACAGAAAGTGAATAAAAGATTTATGTGTATCACTTAAAAATATTTTTTGGTTTAAATAAAAAATCATCATCTAAAAAAACATTGACTGCTTAATTTTCTTATAATAAAATAGAGAAATAACTTATCAATAACCTTTTTATTAAGTATTCGTTATATTTTTGTTAAAATTTATTTTTTTAAATACATAGAAAATTTATTCATAAGTTTTAAACACAAAATAAATAAAAATTAAAATGAATTTAATTTTAATTCCATAGTATATTATAACTTTTTTTTTGTAAATCTTTGATTGTTGAATATGGAGAATTGGTACCATTTGATTGTACTTTCAAAGAAACAAATTTCTTTTATAAAGAAGTAATTACATTTATCTGAGATATTTTTTTTTAAAAACGTATTTATTATAATAGTTTATTATAATAATTATTTATAAGAGTTTAACTATTATAAATATTAAAACTATCTTTTGGATGATTAAAGAAATGATAAGACATTGCAAGAAATAATTAAGTTTCCTAATTATTCGTTTTAAAAAACTGTATAAAAGAAATTGTTTTATTCTGAAAGTAATTACAAGATATTAACTAAATAATTACAACTATTATTTCTAATTTTAACAATTAGTGTTATGCAGTGTAATTTAACTGTTAAGATTCTCTTTGTTTAGTATTATGAATTTCCACCTCAATTATATGTTACACTTTTTAAAAGATAATTAAAAACACAATTTATGGAAGAGTCTATTGTGTACAATTAATAAAATTAATTAGAATATTTTTATATATTGAAATTTTTATTTTTATGGCTATTATTTTATTACTTTGAACAATAATATCTTTCTATTTTCAGAAGGGTATAAACATAATAAATTAATAAATATTTTAAAGGGTGCGGTTGGGAGAAGATACTTAAGGCACAAGCTTTGAACTCATACTTTTTATTTATATATCCCCAACACCAAACACATACAATAACACATATACAATATTTAACACAAAATTTACAAATGAAAAATAATTAGAAATTCGTGAAAGGACTCTCCTTACAGTCAGAATTCGAAAGAGCGGGTTGAGCAAAAAATATACTTCCTCTTCAGGTGAGAGTCTGTGGGCCAACTGGACATTTTTCTGAATGCCACAGGGAGCGATCTTACCAGCGTGTCAGATGAAGGATGGTTACAATATCAGTTATAGTAGAGTTAAAACCATTAATTATCTTGCAGATAATTCTTTTTAAATATTAGACTGAATTTCGTTAAATATATTTTTACTGTAATATGCTACGTATAATAACAGAAATGATTTCAGTAATATCTACGGAAATTTTTTTATTCATGAAATTAAATAATAAAATATATTTTTACTTCAAAAAATTATTCAAATTTTAAAAAAAAGTAATTGACACATTTTTTTTTTTTCCAATCATGAAATGTTTTGCCTATGTTATAAAAGACATTTTTTTACAACTTTATACTAAAAAATTCCTTTGGTATATAAATTATTTTATAAATATCTTATATACCAAAAGGAACTGATTAAATTCATTTGAAAGCTTAACTTAAAAGAAACATGCTATTAGTTTGCCACCATGAAATAATTTAATAACTATAATAATGCAAATTGTTTCTGAATATTTTTTTATTTAAGCAAACAAAATTACAATGAATATATAATAAAATAAGTTTTTTTTTTTTCATTATAAATAAGTAACAAACTAAGAATCAACTAAATTTTGGGGAAAATGATATTTTCCTAAAATTTATAAATACTGAAGTTTTATTTATGTTTTCACTTTCATCATTTTTATAATAGTTTTTTTTTTTCTACTCCTTTAATTTTTTTCATAATTTTACTAAATGTATATATTTATTAGTATCAGATTTTATTTAATTGTATCTATTTTTCAAATCGAATTTTTATGACTTTAATACGAAATATGATTAATAATTGTTATCTGGAAACGGCATTAAAGCCGTTAAATTTCACGTTAGTGCATTAAACCAAATTTCTCACAGTATTTGATGTTATGTTTCTGTTATTTCACTTATTTAAACACACTTTTTACATGAGTCAAATTAAAAATATGAGTTGTATTGTCTTGCTTCGTCCTACATACTAACAGGAGAGCCCCCTTTGACGTTCAGGAGAAATGGTCAGTAGGCCTCGAGACTCTCCCCGAGACGCTCCAGCTGGGAGAAAAATGCTTAGTTTATAGTTTCTCCTCCCAAGAGGAAAAAAACATTTACCGCATCCTGGTGCAGTAATAGACCTACAGATTCTCACCCGGGCAGGAGTATATTTTTGCGCATCCCGCGCGTATCCGAGTTTTGGGTTTTCGGCTTAGAAGTGGAGTTATTCCACTAATCTATAATGTATTAAATATTGTATGTCTCTCATTGTTTATAAGTATGTAAATAAAGATGTGAATTCTCCAACCTAATCACATGCAATTAGAATCTGACTGCCCAACCTGCATACTACAGAGGGCTTATTATTGATAATTCATTATTACTTAAGTATCTTTCACTTAAATAATCATTAAAAACAAAATTTTACTAATTATATATTTTTATGTTTAACAACAACTATTTATATTTTTATCCAATTCCTTTATAACATTTCATTTCCTTTTCTTGTTTACATCAAGAACATATTGTTTCAAATTTAGATATTTTATTCCAGGTGAACTCTGAAGAATAATTGCTCTACATTTTCATGTCATATGGGAGACAACCCGAAAAACATCCAGCGGCACACTGCGAGACACTCGTAATTGTTGTCACAGTCATCATGAATCTCCTCGCTTCTGAAACTTGTGATTGTAACCTACACTCTCAGTGAATTTGAATCTTTCCCTGTTTTCTCATTTATAAGACTAAAGAATAGTACATCTTTCAAGACATATTTAAGACTAAATAATAGAGTACATTAAAATTTCTTTCCTAACTATTTACTACATTTTTTTTACAAAACTATCCTTTTAATCCATTTACCAATTTTATCATTAAAAAATACATTGTAAGAATATTACGATATCATTTTATTCACAAACTATACTGTAACATTCTTATTATGTAAAAAAACATTTCTTCTGTGCAATACCCAAAGGAAAAACCTTTTCCTTAACATTTCTGCATGTATTTTCATTAATGAATTAATTCATTAGAGAACTGACAAATGAATCCAAAGTTCCAAATAGCAAAGCACACAATCTGCAAATTAATTTTGCATACACTTTTATTCATTTTTTTCTTCCAACTAAGGAACAGAAGTAACAATCCAGATTGTTCTACAAGAAAAGAAGTTTCCTTGAAGATTTCCTCGGCTCATTCGAATGACTTATCCCATTTTCCGGCCGGATTTCGTTTTTCCCGATTTATGTCTAGACGGAGTCTGGTTTTCCCGGAATTTAGTGTAGCACCCCATTTATCAGGTGCGTGCTTTGACTTAGCAGACGGGCTTTTATAGAGTATTTTTTATTACATTTTGTTGCAAAGGTATTACATACATTATATCTGTATTGTTTCAACTAGGGCTGTCCGTTGTGTGGGGTGGTGTGAGTTCGGGGTCGAATATTTAATATTAGATGCATTTATTTTATATTTCTACGGGCAGATCCGAAGTCTGTCATACAGTATGTTACAATGTACAATATAGATATAAATGTACTATAATATAAGATACAATGTACTATAATATATAGTACAATATAAGATACAATGTGTACAACAATATAAAGCGCAATATATAGTACAATATAAGATACAATGTGTACAACAATATAAAGCGCAATATATAGTACAATATAAGATGTAATGTACTACAATATAAAACGCAATACGTAAGGACGGAACACACAACGATGAGTACGATACAATATGTACAATGTTGGATATAAAATATAGTAGAATATAAAATACAATGTACAGTACAATACAAGATACAATGTATTGCGTAAGAATATTGAAAACCCTTCGATATTTAAGATTTGAAATTGTCCGGAATGTAAAAGTAATTCATTAAAACGATGGAGTAGCTGATGATGAGAAAATTAGGCTTCTGAAAAGAGGATCTGAGTTCGAAACCCGTTAAGTATGCCAAATTGCAAATTGTCGTATCTACGTTGTTAATGAATATGATAATAGCTTATTTTTATTACATTTTTTGTTACAAAGGCATTATATCTGTATTGTTTTAACTATGGGTGTCCGTTGTATGGGGTGGTGTGAGTTCAGGGTCGAATATTTAATAATACGTGCATTTATTTTATATTTCTACGGGCAGATCGAAATCTGTCATACATTATGATACAATACGTACAATATAGGATATAAAATGCACTGCAATAAAAAATGTGTAGAGCAATATAAGATACAATGTGTAGTACAATATAGGATACAATGTGTAGTACAATATTAAATCCAATATGTAGTTCAATATAAGATACAATGTGTAGTACAGTATAAGATACAATGTATTACGTAAGAAAATTTAAATTTCTTTAGTATTTAAGGTTTAGAATTGCCTGGAATGTAAAAGTAATTCCAGAAAATGATGGAGTACCTTGAGGATGAGAAAATTAGGCTTCTGAATATGAGGAGCTGAGTTCGAAACCCATCAAGTATGTCAAATTGGAAATTGTTGTGTCTACGTTGGAAATGAACATGATAATATCTGTCATACAATGTGTTACAATGTGTACAATATAGGATATGGAATGTACTACAAAATAAGATACAACGTGAAGTACAATATAAAATGCAATGCATAGTACAATATAAGATACAATGTGTATTACAATATAAGATAAAATGTATTATATGAGATTATTGGAATTTACTGACTGGAATATAAAAAATAATGAATTAAAATCATGGAATAGCTTGATGATGAGAACATTAGGCTTCTGAATAAGAGGAGCTGAGTTCGAAACCCATCAAATACGCCAAAATGAAAATTATCTTGTCTACGTTGGAAAAGGATAATAGCGTATTTTTTAAGCTTATTTTTATTACATTTTGCTGCAAAGGTATTACATAAATTATAACTGTATTGTTTCAACTATGGATGTCCGTTGCATGGGATGATGTGAATTCATGATCTAACATTTGCGTTCATTTATTTTATATTTCTATGGGCAGAACGAAATCTTTCATACAATATGAGACAATGCGCACAATATAAGATTTAAAATGTACTACAATATAAGACACAGTGTGTAGTACAATATAAAATGCAATGCGTAGAACAATATAAGATGCAATGTGTAGTTACGTTGCATTAAATAACAATATTGAAATTTCTTTAATATTTAAGGTTTGGCATTCTGTCGAATGTAAAAATTAATTCATTAAAGCGATGGAATAGCTTGATGATGAGAACATTAAGCTTCTGAATAAGATGAGCTGAGTTCGAAACCCATCAATTATATCCATATGGAAATTCTCTTGTCTGCATTGGAAATGAACATGATAAATTTGATTGGAGAAAAGTATCTTTTCATTGGATCCAAAGGAGAAGATGGAAATCTTCAAGATGCCATGGACATTATTTTGTCAAAGTTAAGCTCGTTCATAAATGGCAATATTTTAAGGATTAATTTAATATTGAAGATTATATGAAAATAAAGTTTTAAAACTGTCTGGAATGTAAAAATAATTCATTAAAACTCTGTAGTAGCTGGATGATGAGCACATTAGGCTTCTGAATAAGAGGAGCTGTGTTCGAAACCCATCAAGAAAGTCTTAGAAATTCTCGTGTCTACATCGGAAATGAACATGGTAAATTTGTATGGAGAAAAGTATGTTTCCATTAAGTCGGAATAAGAAGATGGGATTCATCAAGATGCTATGGTAGTTGTTTTTCAAACTAAGCTCGTTCGTAATCGGCAGTATTTAAGGTTTAATTTATTATTCAAGGTCACATTTACTATTTAAGGTTTGAAATTGTTTGGAATGTAAAAATAATTCATTACAACCATGGAGAAGCTTGATGATGAATACGTTAGGCTTCTGAAAAAGAGGAGCTGAGTTCGAAACATATCAAGTATGCCAAACTAGAAATTCTCATGTCTAGTACGTTGGAAAGAAACATGATATATTTGTATGGTGAAAAGTATCTTTCCTTTGGATTCGAAGAAGATTGGAATCTTCAAGATGCCAAAATGTCATTCCATGAATCTTCAAGATTCCATAGACATTGTTTTAATGTCCATGGCATCTTGGTTTAATAGCACATTGTTTTAACGTCTATGGCATCTTAGTTTAATGGCACATTGTTTTAATGTCCATATCCAGGTTAACTTTGTTCGTAATCAGTAATGGAATAGTAATATAGTAAGCGTTCTTTAATCTAGCAATCCAATTGAGCCGTTCACTTTCGGATTCTTTTCGTGTGGATTCGACTGTCTGTTGACCTTGACCTCTAGGTCGCGACACAGCCCCACTCGCAAATCTGCCTTCCCCTTCCCCCTACCCCCACCGGTGCTTAACGTAATTAACAGTTTCGCTTCAGTGTGGTGTAAAACTCATAAATCTGCAGAACACATGGACTATATTTTGAAGAGCAAGACATCAGATACTTTTTTTAAACAGTATAGCAAGCTTGTGTGTATATATATTTTTTTTTTTTTTTTTTTTTTTTTTTTTTTTTTGCCATATAGCAGCTGGGTCATAACTTTTTGTAACTATTTGTACAGTATTAATTTTCCTTTTGTGCTGTTTTTATTTAACAATGCTAGAATAATTAACGTTCAATGAATGAATTTGTATTTGCTAGAATGAACGAAATACTTACTCAGATATTTATATTGTCTACGCACTATCAAAATGAGCATAAGCACATTAAATATGTGCATGTCTTAATCTTTGGTATTCCCGTTAAAACTATATTTCAACTCGATAATTTGGCAGAATAGTTAATCCTGTATGACTGTACTCCAAACGTTCCAGATTAAAGATCTTTTATTGAAATCATATTTAATTATTTATAGAAGAAACAAACATCATATATAAATGTTGAAAATGTTTTATAATTCATTTTAATGACATTTGAATTGAAGATGGCCAACCATTCAATGGCTTTCAATAAAAAAAGCATTTACATGGAGAAAATTATTCCCCAAGAAAATAAATATTAAAATGGTTATTTTTATTGCTTATCTATTAATTATAAATCTGTAGATTAAAAATATTTTAAGATTTATTATATTTTTTTCAAATATTTCCTACGATGTTTATTCTAAAAAATGATGTTATTTTTTAACTTAATTATTTTATTCTTGGAATTATAGATTTATGAATTTTAAATATGTTTCAAGGAATATCCATGGCACAAATTATTGTGTATTTTTTATAAATATGTAATTTTTTAATAATGTAATTTTTTTCCCTCTTGAATATTTCGGGACCACACACTTAAAGAAAATATATTTTTAACCCATAAAATTATGGATATTGCTTTGGGTATTTGCCGTTTCCTTGGTCACTTTTTTCGTATCCTTGCTCAGTTTTCGTTTCCTTAATCACCTTCAACGTTTACTGTTGGTTTATTATTATTTTTTAATTTCTTTCTTAAGCTAGTCTTGGTTTATTTAAATTTCTTTCTTGTGCTTTTTCATTAAATTTCTTTCACTAATTTTTTTATGAAATCGTTTGGAATTCTATACTTTTTTTAATTTTTATTTATTTTTTTAAATTTTTTATATGCTATACTTTTTTTTTTATCAAATCGTTTAAAAATTCTATACTTTTTTTTTTTATTTATTTTTAAAATTTTTTTACTTGCTTTTTTATAAAATCGTTTGGAAATCCATACTTTTTAATTTTTATTTATTTATTAAAATTTTTACTTGCTTTTTTATAAAATCGTTTGGAAATCCATACTATTTTTAATTTTTATTTATTTTTAATTTTTTTACTTGCTTTTTTTTTAAAATTTTTATTTTTTTTTACTTGCTTTTATAAAATCGTTTGGAAATCCATAATTTTTTTTTTTAATTATTTTTGAAATTTTTTTACTTGCTTTTTATAAAATCGTTCGGAATTCTATACTTTTTAATTTATTTACTTATTTTATTTTTTTACATGCTTTTTTATGAAATCGTTTGGAATTCTATACTTTTTAATTTATTTACTTATTTTTTTTTTTTACTTGCTTTTTATCAAATCGTTTGGAATTCTATACTTTTTAATTTATTTACTTATTTTATTTTTTTACGTGTTTTTTTATGAAATCGTTTGAAATTCTATACTTTATTTATTTTTTAAACGTTCTTACATGCTTTTTTATAAAATAGCTTGGAAATCTATACTTTTTTTTTTTTTTTTAATTTTTTTTAATATATTTTCTTTTTTTTTATTTTTTGAATAAAAGCTGATAAACATAATTTATTAAAAAAAAATAATAATTTTAAAATTAATTTCTCACTCAATTTAATTTTTAATTAGATATTTTTTTCCATTAATTCGATTTCATTGATTTAGCTTTGAAATAAATAATGTATCTTAAGAAACATTCATGTTTGCATTTTTGTGAATATTTTTTATCTGTTGAAATAATATACAATTACTTCAAATCGAAGTAACACCTCTGACTCACACTAAAACATTTTCTCTGCAAATTTTTACTTAGACAAAAAAAAATAAAAATAATATTTTTGTTCACGTCATAATTTACCATCCAAAGAGACCAGACAATCAACCGTCAAAAACTTTTTTTCACACAAAACGAAGAGAGTACTTTTACTGTAACGTCACACTTAATGGTCGTTATTTTTTATTACCATGGCACGAAACAGACAGAGTATAGTTTGATATGAGACATGAGTGCTTTAGAATGACACAGCATATTTATTATTAGTTATTTTCCTTTACTTTGCTTTACTGTGACAATGAAATCAGGGTAATAATACATCGAAAGTCAAAAACTTGAATAAAATTACGATATTTTGCTGGCTTTTGGTGTTGTTGGTTGTTGCCACTTGAAAACCTATAATTTTAGTAGTATTTCCACGTAAAGAGAAATGACCTTCGAAGTTAAAAGCATTTCTTTTTAACGATAACTAGTATTGTGCATTAACTATTCGTTTGTTATTCTTTTACCGAAATGAAACACTAGATGGTTAAATACAATGTAACGGAGAATCCACATAATAAAATCGAAGGACCTTGGAAATTATGGCTTCGTGATACTTTGCAAAACTACTTATTCAATGTTAGGTTTTTATTGATACAACTTATCTGAAAATGTCTTTCTTTTCAATGTGGAGTCTATGTAATAAAGTTGGAAATCCATGAACTTATCATAATATTTAAATATAAATATATTATTAAGCATTTATTTTTTTCTGATATTCACAATCAGCATTGGTTAAAGAGATTTCTAATTAATCGACTGTTTTAATTGAAAGAATTTGTTTGATTATCAACATTAACTTCAATAATGGGCATATATACGTCTCTATACGCATAGAGAACCACGAAAACACCCAAATAGCTGGCACGACGGCAGTGAAGTCGATGATAATCAAAATATAAACAATGATTTCATTTAAATAATAATGGAATTCAGATATTGATACATTTCTTTTGAAACTATTTTGCCATGTTTTAATCAATGTATCCATGCTGTAAAAGGGCATCAACAGACTGTAATTTAAAACAGGTTTGTGGAAAATTTCCTTTTATATGCCAGACCGATTAATACATGGAAACTAGAAATCACTATGAGATAATTAATTAATACACTTTTTAACAAATTATTTTAAAATATTATAAATGCGACAAAAGGGCATAAAAAGACTAACAGGTTTATGGAATAAATGTGACAAAAAGGCATCAAAAGAACTGTAATTTAAAACAAGTTTATGGAAAATTTCGTTTTATAAATTAGGTCGTTCAATACATGAAAACTGAAAATCGCTTTAAGATGATTAATTAATAGCGTTTTTAAGAAATTATTTTAAAATATTATTATTCCTAAAAATCATCTAAGGCAAATATAAAAACATTCTATTAATTTTATTTAATTTAATTTGTTGGGGCGTTAATTTAATTTTATTTTTTAAAAACAACGTTTTTTACAAAAACAATTTCATTAAACTTATTACATTTCAACTAAATTTATTACACAACAACATTTCATAGACAGAGCGAGATAATTTCATTATATTCAAAACAAGATATCTTGGTGGCATTCAAAATTTTTGAGTGTTTTCAATTAAAAGTTTATTATGATTTTTGTATTATTTAATTATGTAAAAGAAAGAAAAGCTACCCATAAATTTTCTATGTTTTTAGGTGAAACAATTAAATTTTTATATCCATATATTAACAAAACGATTATATATGGATATTCATAAACATCATCCATATCTACAAAATAAACATACTTAAATAATAACAACAAATTTATGAAATTTATGGTTATTTGTACATTCATACAATTACCAAAGATATCAGTTACTCAAAGATCCCAAAAAAAAAAAAAAAAAAAAAAGATTTATATTTTTTATTACAACATTATTAACATTTTAATTAATCTATCCAAACAACTCACAATTCAGAATTTATCTGTCCCACTAGACAAAAATTAATAAAAAACAAACAAAAACAATCTTATTAGCTGTCCGGCAACGCCTTGTTACTTGGAAAAACCCCAACAAATCACAACTCGACCCATGGCTTATCAAACAACTCATCAGATATCTCGGACACAGAAAACTCAGTGTTATGATGAATAGCACAGAAACGAAATGCAAGCGACAAAAGAAATCTTTTGAAAAAGAAATATTGTTGTTTTTTTTTCTTATCATAATCAGTTGACACGAAATCTGTGCAGCAGACGATGAAGAAAGGCAACTTTGTATCAAATCATGAATGCATAACTAAGAAATTGCCATGCTGTATATGGCTGAATCGCAATTTTTCACAAAGCGTTTTCCACGCATTGCTTTTTTGGCATGGGCTCCGCATTTATTATCTAGAATTTTCTCGGTGTTTAAATATTTAATAGTTATTATTTTCAAGAAAAGATTTTTGCATTTTTTTTTTTTTTTTCTTTCATTTTTTGTAATTTTATTTTACTATAAACTACCATTAAGTTATTATTGATTCCCGTTAGGTTAAAATTCAAACTTTTGACATTCAGATATTTTTAATACATGATCAATAGACATGGCTTAATGAAACATACGCTTAACACAATACATGATTAATAAGACATGGCTTAATGAATAGATACACTACATACAATACATGATTAATATACTTGGCTTATTTAATAGACTTACAATACATGATTAATAGACATGGCTTAATAAATAGACAAATACTTGTTATAATACATGATTAATAAGCATGGCTTAGTGAATAGACATACACTTAATACAATACATTATTAATAGATATGGTTTAATGAATAGCCATACACTTAATACAATACATATTTAAATACACTCTTTAGCTTTTGAGTTATTACCTACAAAATAATGACTATTGTTTTCGAAAGAGGAACTCCTCGTTTCCCTAGAACAATTTTTTGAGCACTTTCAACGTTTCTTATTGGTTCTTGTTTTGTTTTTATTTCTTTCACGAGCTATTCTTATTTGTTTATTTACATTCCTTTCACAAATATTTGTATAAAAATAAACAAAAGAAATTTTCTTCTTATACACCAGGTATTCAAAATACATTTTAAACAAGAATTACTTAATTCCGCAATATTCCACTAAGCTCAAATCGTTTTAAATGCTATTTTAAAAAAATTTTTACTTAATAAATAATCCAATAGAAAAAAAAATTAATTCCAAACATTTATTTTTATTTATTTATACTTTATTTATTTTTAAAAGTTTCCTAACCACTTAAAAAGAATATTTCCAACTATAAAATTAATAATGTAACAAAAGGACTTATTATTCATGAAATTTTAAGAAACAAACTATATTCAATTAAATAATCTTAACAAAGAGGTAAATAGTTTTTAGATTATTTAAAATCAGCAATTCTATGTTCTTCTAAAATATATTAGTATTTCAGTAGTTAGCATTGTTCACCTATTGTTTATTTTAAATTGATAATAATAAGCTTAAACGAAATTCGAAATTTATTTTTTCACCACTTAGTCAATCTTTCAAAAGGAAATTTGTATTATACGATGTTTTCAAATTAATTTTTTTTTAATAAAATGCAACAACAACTAACGTTGCATTGTTATAAACACAATTATTTACCTTAGCTTTTTTTTTTTTTTATTTAGCATTCTATTTTGAACATTTAAAGTATTTAATAACTCTAAACAAATATTAAAAATTCTCAAAGTGATTTTTATAATTTTTATCTGTATTATTATTATTATACATATATCACAATGGAAAAAGTCAATATTTCTTTTCCTCATTTACAATAAATTATAACATATTTTATAACAATAAATGTCTTTAAAAATTTATTTTGTTAAATTGCTGAAACAAACGATTTTTTTTTGTTATTTATTTTTTAGGTTATTTAATGAAAGAGTAAATTAAAAACAACATCAAATAATATTTTCATTTTTTCAAAAATAAATTAATTCTAACAACATAATTTTTTAAATAATTTTTTCAAATAATAATT
This sequence comes from Caerostris extrusa, assembly GCA_021605095.1. Taxonomy (NCBI): domain Eukaryota; kingdom Metazoa; phylum Arthropoda; class Arachnida; order Araneae; family Araneidae; genus Caerostris; species Caerostris extrusa. The sequence continues at coordinate 13,368 of BPLR01006169.1, forward strand.
TCATTTGTCTTAAATAATATTTAATATAACAATTTTAAATATAAGACAATTGTAAAAGTCTCCATATTGATAAACAATGAAAATATCGTTTATATTGTTTTTAATTTATTCTTTCATTAAATGATAAAAAAAAAGAAATAGCAAAAAGAAATCGTTTGTTTCAGTAATTTAACAGAAATTTAACACATTATTGTTATGTAAGGGGAAAATGAAATCCTCTTAAAAATATTTAAAAAAAACAAATATATTGATAAAAAATTTGATATTGTAGTTAATAATATTAGTTATATTATTTATAGTTAAATATATCTATATTAAAAAATAATGAGTGAGCTTCAAATATTTTGTATGGAAAAAGTAAAATTTGTAACAAATCTAACGTGGTTTATGCACTTTAAAATTTATTTTATATTTTTCATTGCTACAAATTCATTGCTACAAATAGAATATGAAATATAAATATTTTTATAAAATAATATATAATTTATTTAAAAATTATACCTCGCATTAAACGAAAATTAAAAACGAGGTTTTTTTTTTTGCCGTTATTTCATGCATTTTTTAATAAAAACGTATCTGCACATGTTTTTGAAAAAAAATATATTATTACACATGTTTAATGTGCAGGGGGAAAAATAAATGCTGCATTTGAGTATAATTGATATGCAAAACATATTTAAGAAGCAATTCATTTTAGATTTTAAAATTCAAACTTTTCAAATCTTGATAAATAATCAATTAATAAATGAGACGATGAGATGTGCAATGTTTTAAAAATATATTTTTTATTATTTTTTCTAAAAAAATATGCGATTTATTCAACAATTTTTAAATGTATTTATTTTATACAAAATGAGTTAAAACATATAAGAAGAATTAAAATCTACATTAAAAAGCAAGTAACGATTTATTAGATCAAATGGGCTTTGTAAAAATTAAATAGCGCATAGATATTGATTTTATTTGCATTGTTATAAAATAAAACAATTTTTCATTGTAACTTGTCTTATAAATGTAACCCTCATTATTCATTATTTTTATTCAGAATTTATTGCTTTTTTTATACTGATTTTGTTTATGTAAGTTGAGTTTTTTTTTTCCAAATAACAATAAGCAATCCAAACAATAGGTTAACAATTCAGTCTGTATAAGATAAAAGTATTCAGTTGAATTTGGGAACAATAGATTTTTATTATTGTTATTATATGGTAATTTGTATTTAAGTTTTCAAAGACAATTATTGAACTATGAAAAACTTCTGTTTTGAAAAAAACATGAACAATGAACATTGATCCTAATATTGACTTTTCTTTTTCGCTAAACCAAACTAGTTCGTTGCTAAGTGATAACAAATATTAATTAAATAAATAAAACAGTAAAATTCGAAATATTTTTATTGTATATTGTATATTTCTTTCTATTGTGATTAGGTTAAAAATTTTTTTCATTGTTAATAATTCAACTTTATTTGTAAATGAATGCAGCATAATAATTAATTCAGTACGTAGAAACCTCAAATTAAAAATAATAATAATATTATTATTTTTTTTATTTATTTTATTTTTACTAGTAATAATTTTACTTTAATAATGAATAAAGCCAAATCGCAAAATTGGGGCCGTTGGGATTTGGCGACTATTTTGGCTTCAACTATTAACTATTTGTGCCAAATAAGTCGCCAAATGTGGTAACCTTATTTCATTATATTGTTTGTAATTCACTACACTTTCAAATGCAACCCATTTCTTGGCGCACTTTGGCGAAAATATTTTTAGACTCCAAATCTCAGCGGCCCTATTCAGTGATTTTACCATGAATAATCATAAAAAAAATATGAATGTAAAAGAAAAGATCAATTTATTTTGAAAAACAGCAACTGTGAACTTTTCTGCATGATATCAAAACTTGATGTATTTCATATTTAACTAAATATTTTTATGCCAGTGATATGATTTTTCTATGAGTAAATGCTATTATATATAATAATCATTGATAATGTTTATTTACGATAATTAAATAATATATATTATAAAACTTTTAATGTATTTTAATGAAAAGTTCCAATATTTATTTATTTTTTTACTTTTTTGATGTTTTTAATTTTGAAAGAGCAAAATGGATTGTATTTTTTTGTTGTAAAAGCAATAAAATTGAAAAGATTTATTTTAACAAGTGAACGATGAATTGCCAAATTATAGGAATATGCATATAAGCTATGTTTTATGTATTCTTACGATACGTTTTGGCCCTAGAAGAGATGCATTTCCACAAAGTTTTTTTTTAACACAGTTTGGAGGAAAAAAAATAAATGTTAAGAACAATTGTTGGAAAACGAAAATCATGCAAAATTATCGAAAGAACATAAAGGAAACTCAGATTTGGTGGAACGTATTCTGTAATGCTAGATTTACAATTACTTTTACAATAGGCTTGCAGTAAAAACAATATTGAAATTTTCCCAAAGTAGCTAGTATGGTTTAGTAACTAATTACTTTGAGCTAGTGAAAATTAAAATCAGTATTAAGACAAATGTTAAAGAATTAAAAAAAAAAAAAAAAAAAAAGATTCACATTTTTTTTTATTAGTTATTTAATTATTAATTTTTTACAAAAGATATAATTCTGCACTTTAAACTTTTTATTTCGCAAAGTCTCTTTTCCACGCCAAATGTAATCGCTGAAACCGCAATATTCCGCAGCATTTTGTCTATTTAGGAAGAGATTTGGCGAAAATTACAAGGAAAAAAATTGCCAAATAAAGATGGGAAACCCTAAAGTGCATAACTCCCGTTCTTGTGACGAATTGCTTCATAAATTACTTGGTTATTGAACATTGGTATGCTGCCATGTATATTCGACCATCAAACTATGTTCACACATGATAAATTGAAATTCGTGAAAGGATTTTATCTCTTTTATATGTATATTTTCTTCGTATTAATTACTGTTCTGAAGAATGTTTTTTTTAATTAAAAAAGGAAATAAGGTTTATTTCTCTCAACTTTTAAAAAATTAACTCTCATTAATACTTTTTTTCTCATTGTTGTTTAGTGCTGCAAGGCATTTTATAAGAATCAAACAAAAATATCAGTAAATACATTATTAAAAAAAAACTTGGACCTACAAATATTTCCTTAACCAAACTCACAATTATCAACAAGCATTACCCACAATTCTTCAATTAAAAAGAAAACCCCAAATTCAAAAGAAAACAAATTCATCCCCAGAACAGACTTCTGTGAATTCCACCCTAACCGCGTTCGAACGTTCTTTTAAAAAGAAAAGAGGAGGCATCTTCCGACCTCTACGACTACCTGTTATCGACGAGGCTCGCGTCTGGGGCAGGACTATATATAAACGACTCGGCTTACCGGCTTCGCGACACTTCCATTCAGGAGGCAGTTAAGGGGGAGGGGGGACTAAAAGCTCGGGGGGGGGGGAAGAAAATCAATACACTTCAGGCACAAATGGAAGCATTTTGCACTCTATTAAGGTGCTGGAGTCGTTTTTCATTAAGTTTGCAGTGCTGTCGAGGGGGCAGGTACGAAAATGGTATTAATTGTGGCAGAAATGCCGGAAAAATAGAACCGTTGATTTTTTATTCATTAATATGGAAAAGCATTTTTGCTATAAGTTATATCGATCGAAATAAAAAAGACAGACAACTTTATGTATGTAGTGGTATATATGTATGTGTGTGTACAGTGGTATACGTATATGTGTATATAATTTATTTATTTATGCAGTAGCATATTTAGATGTATACTCTCTTAGTGAAAATTTACAAAACATGTTAAAAACATAATAACATACCAAAAATATAATGGATAATTATATACAGGGTAGATAAACATTGGAAACACAATTAACGTAAAATAAAAAACAAAGAGAATGTAGGAGAACGATTGTAGGAGTCGTAAAACAGAAACATTGTAGGAGCCGTAGAACAGAAACATTATAGAAGACGTAGAATAGGAGCAGTTAAAAAAAAAAAAAACATATATACAAATATAAGGTGAGTAAGAAATCACTAAATGTTTCCATTCAGAAAACACAAATAACATAAAATAAAAAGCAAAGAGAACGCAGGAGAACGATTGTATCAGCAATAGAATAGAAACAATGCAGGAGCAGTCCAAAAACAGCATATATACAAAGTGAAAAAGGAAAAAAGAAGTGACTATACACTCAAGAGCCAAAACATTATGACCACCTGTCATCTTTCACTTACTTCTGTGTGTGTTCCCATCACACACAGAGGTAAGTGAAAGAATGATTCTTCAGACTCTCCAGCAGCAGTTAAATACCACTTCCACCTGATCACGCGCCTTCCACGTCATCCAGGCGAGTTCATCGCAAAAAATGTAGGGGTGGTCATAATGTTTTGGCTCTTGAGTGTATATAAAGTCAATAAGAAATCACCAAATGTTTCCTTATGGGAAAGGAAACAGAAGTTAGAATATCGTGAAAATAGCATTTACAGAAAAACAAACACGTACTCTCAGAGAGACATTATAAACAAATTCAAAGTAAATCAAGACTGGATCTAAAATAAAAACATATCTAGCGACGTATTCCAATAGCATGGTACATTAAAAAACTCATCCACATCAAGGAATTATTTTCTACAAAAATATTTAAAATGTTTTTAAATATAATTTATTTGAATCATTTTCACTTGAATTTTTATTCAAAAATAAAAACTGCATTAAAATTGCATTAATTAAAGATAATTATGGGAATTTTATTATGAGCATTCAGTTACGATATAAACAGTATTTAATGGCACTTTTAACTTTTGTAGCATATTATCCATGCCTAAATGTGCCAAATTTGGCGGTTTTTGAAACTGATACAAGAGATGAATTTTAAACTTTTTGATAAACCTAAGAATTATTTTCGAAAAATTATTTAAAATGTTTTTAAATATAATTTATTTCAATCATTTCCAATTAAATGTTATTCAAAAAAGCTGCATTAAAAGTACATTAATTGAAGAAAACTATGTGATCTTTATTATGCGAATTCAATATAAACAGTATTCAATATAAATTCGAATATAAACAGTATTTAAACGCCACTTTTTAACTTTTGTAGCGTATATCTTTTTTGACAATTTTTAAATAAGTTAATAATATTTGAAAGAAATGGATGATAAATAGGATAATGCTGCTTTCTACTGAAACGTAACTGCATTAACTACTACAGACTATTGAAAACCTGTCAAACAGCCTATAAGGAAATGATTAATGAATGAATTAATGGGAGTATTATAGAAAAACTGTCAAACAGTCTAGTCTATAAGAATGATTTAAGAAAAAAAAAAGTAGAATTTTCAGGAATTTTGATTTTTTTCCCACATTGATATCGGTATTTCATTTTTTAACATCGCTGAACTAATATTTTTAGAATTTTAATCAAAGTTAATAATAGTTTATTCATTTGATTGACCTTCAGATTTCAGAATATTTTAGCATTCAACCTAGCATGCATTTTAACAATAAATACTTCAGAATTGATAAGTTAATGTTTTTTACCTTGGAAAATCTCATGTACATGATTATTTATTTTACATTAAAGAAATATTGATCTAATACTGTAAGAATTTCAATCAAAGCTAATAATAGTCTATTTATTTGATTGACCTTCAGATTTCAAAATATTTTAGCATTATCCTAACATGCATTTTAACAATGAACACTTCAGAATTGATAAGCTAATGTTTTACCTTGGAAAATCTCATGTACATGATTATTTATTTTACATTAAAGAGATATTGATCTAATATTGTAAGAGTTTCAATCAAAGTTAATAATAGTAGTCTATTTATTTGATTGAACTTCAGATTTCAAAATCTTTTAGCATTATCCTAACATACATTTTAACAATGAACACTTCATTAATTGATAAGCTAACATTTTACCTTGGAAAATTTCATGTGTATGATTATTTATTTCACATTAAAAAAATATTGAACAAATATTGTAAAAATTTCCAATTAAAGTTAATAATAATATATCCATTTAATTGACTTTTGATATTAGAATATTTTAGCATTCATCCAATATCCTTTTTTAACAATGAACACTTCACAATTAATAAGCTAACATTTTACCTTGGAAAATCTCATGTTCATGATTATTTATTTCACTTAAAAAAATATTCTTATTCTTAGGGTTATATTTAATCAAAGCTAATAATAGCATTTTTGAAATAAAGATTTCAAAATGTGTTTAGCATTATTAAACATTTTAAAACTAAATTCAATAAATAAATGTAATTAAAGTTATATTTAAATCACACTTTATACTTCTTAAACATTTTATTAAAAAAAAATTTCAAAAAAGAAATCGTTTAATCAAAATATTTATAAGACTCACAGATATTTAGATAATAAAATATTATATTTTGAGTTCTTTATTGATTTATTAGATCGAGAAATAATTCAATAATTGTATTGAACTTAAACGTTTATAATTTATTAAACACCATTCTTCTTCTATAAATAATGGATAAATCAGGAAGAAAAAATATTTCATGTAAAATGATATTTAAATGCAATTCATTAAACATCATCACACTTTTATCCTTCAACTATTTCTGAAATTTAGAAATATTAAAATAAAATAAAATTAGTAATATCGAGAAATGGCATAAATATAATTATTTTCCTATCATTTAGAGTAATTTAATGAACAAATAAATAATTAAATAAAATATAGATTTATTGAATTATATTTCAGTGAACATCATTAACGTACTGTTCATCGTTATTTATGAAGAATATAAATATTTATTGAAATTATCTTCAGTAAATATCCTATTACTTCAATTATTAACTACGCTTCATGTAACTTATATTAAAATTTAATATTTTTATTAACATAATTAATATATAATGCCAATTACAAATCCCATCTTATAATTTGTTTAAACAAAAAAATCATGATTCAAAGTTATTTAGGTAATAAAAATATAAATTATCTCGATTCTCTTGTAATTTTTTCAAATAGAAATTATTCATAAAATAAACACATCAATAATATCATTATCTATTTATTCATTATTTAAAATCATGAACCATAAATCATATTATTTGAATTTGAATTTAATGTATCCACTAATCTAATCAGTATCAATACTTACTACAAATCAAATTTCTATATTAAATGTCTTTCATTTTACTAACAGCTTATTTCATTATAACTGTAATCTAAGACGTAATATACGACACAACGACAATATCATTATCTTTTTTATTCATTATTTAAAATCCTTAACCTTAAATCATTTTATCTAAATAATACATTCACTAATGTAATCAGTATCCAAACTAACTACAAATCAATTTCTATATTAAATGTTTGATTTTTATTTACAACTTATTTCATTGTAACTATAATGTACGATCATAATATCACTATCTTTCAATATAAGAAACGCCAATAATATCACTACCTTTTTATTCATTATTTAAAATCATGAACCTTAAACCATTTTATCTAAATTTGAATTTAATGTATTTACTAATCTAAACAGTATCCAATACTAACTGCAAATCCAAATTCTATATCAAACGTTTTCATTTATATACAGCTTATTTCATTATAACTGTAATCTACAACTTAATATACGACTCCTCAATAATATTATTATCTATTTATTCATTATTTAAAATCATGAACCTTAAATCTGTTTATCTAAATTTGAATGTAATTCATTCACTAATATAATCAGTATCCAATACTAACTGCAAATCTAATTTATATATTAAACGTTTTTGTTTTTATTTACAACTTATTTCATTATAACTGTAATCTACTACGTAATATACGACACATCAATAATATCATTATATTTATTCATTATTTAAAATCATAAACTTTAAATCATTTTATCTCAATTTGAATTTAATGTATTCACTAATGTGCTAACAGTACTAACTTTAAATCCCATTTTTATATCAAATGTTTTTCATTTTATTTACAGTTTATTTCATTATAACTGCAATCTACTACGTTAATATTAGACACACCAATAATATCATTATCTTTTTAATCATTATTTAAAATCATGAACTTTAACAAATCATATGATCTCAATTTGAAATTAATGTATTCACTAATGTAATCAGTATCCAATACTAACTACAAATTCCATTTCTATATAAAATGTTTTTCATTATAATTGTAATCTACTATGTAATATACGACACACCAATAATATCATTATAATTATTCATTATTTAAAATCATGAACCTTAAATCCCATTATCTCAATTTGAATACACTAATGTAATCAGCATCCAATACTAACTGCAAATCCCATTTCTATATCAAATGTCTTTCATTTTATTTACAGCTTATTTCATTATAACCGTGATCATTTCCTAATCTATGATGTCGTGCCATCACCCCACAGAGATGAATACACGAACACAATTAGCAAAGAACCAATGGTACATTCACATTCCCAGCACCAATTAAATAAGGCAGTGCCTGTTATCCTGAAGGATGGGTACATACAATCCACATAGTTTAGGGATACAAGACCTCTATGCACGACACGTAATATAATGATTTATGACTCTGAATCATGTAGAGTGTTATTCACATATGTAGGCCCCAAGGTATGCAGCAGATGAAGACTGCTTGCACGCTAGGCTGGAGGGCAGAGCAATTTCGAGGCTACCATCTCCAGCGAACAGGTGTCTGGTGGTGAGGAAGAATGTTAGTTGGCACTTAAGAGATTGTAATCTGTGGCTATTTTTGTCCAAAGAATATACCTGCAGAGGAGAATGGTTGCTTTATATGCTGTGCAAACGTCTCTTTTACCAATATGTGTTTTTATGGTGGATTCTGGGGGAAAAAGCATGGCAAAAAAAGAGATGGTTTAACAAGCTGTAGGTTGAAAGAATTCAAAAAAAAAAAAAAAAAAAAAAAAAAAAAAATTAAAAAACCTTTTAGATAATTATACATAGTATTTTAGGTTAAAGTATTCAAATATCGTACTCAGTATTACAAATGAAATGTTTGTCATAATGAGATAATGTTTGTACGTGTGGAATATTTGGTTGTCTAATCTCATTTATATTTAATTTCAATTGAATTTTTGTTGAAATTATAGTTAATTTCAAATTACAATTTCGGATCAACAAGAAGAATATTTATACAGTATATACTTTTATAATAGGAAATTATAATTTGATTAATTATTTTTTAATTATATTGATTCCATATAGTGATTTTGATTTTATTAATTAATTAATAATTTTAGTTTTTAAAACTATGATTCAGTTATATTATTTTTAGTCAGAATTTTAACTTAAATACATTTAGGTCTTAAAAATGAACAAAATCTCTCAATTAAAATATCAAACATACTTAGCAGTATATGAGCTGAAATAGATTATTAAATAAATGTATTCCAAAATGACGAAATATGTGAGATTTGAAAAATATTTGGTGAAGATTTTATGCATTTTTTTTTTCCTTCTATTCCTTTGTTTGCATATGGAATTCTTTTGATTCGCTTACAATCAATTTGAATCATCCTGTATTTTTTATTCAAACATTTATATTTGATTATTTGAATAAAAAAAAAAATCACTATTTAAGCACTAAGTAAAAAAAATGCTTTTCTTATTAAACAGAAAATTGTAATTTGAAATCAGCTATAATTTAAATAAAAAAATCAACTGAAATTAAGTATAAAGGAAATTAGACAATCAAATATTCCACGTGAACAAACATTAATTCATTATGACCAACATTTCATTTGAAATATTGAGTACGATATTTGAATAGTTTAACCTAAAAAGAATAATTCATTAAACTGTTATAATTTTCTCATGAATTTTTTCTTTCTTCTTTTGAGTCTTCTTTTGATATTCTTTAAAAAGTAAAGAAATGTAAGATTTTCTCTTTGGGAATTATTAACTGTCTCATAGAAAAATTGGATCAGATTTTTAATGACAGCTATTTTAAAATTTTGGTTTTAAAAAGTGTTATGTTAGATTTTAAATTAAATGAAGACAGTAATACAAAACTACAATATTCTGTTATATATTTTTAAATAAATATTACTTCTGTTCTTTATTTAAAAATTTAATTAATGGTTTTAAATACCAGGTGCAGTATTCTTAATTTAGTTTTCATTTTCGTCTAATGCTAAATAAAAAGAGATAGACCAAGCCGGTTGACAAATAATAATGCCGAAAAATGCACATTACTCTTAATAATTACTATATATTAAACATCTATGATTAACGATTTTTCATTGTATTAAAGAAAATCCTTTTTATTTAACACATCCACAATTATTCTTTCGGCCAAGTAGCAAAAAATAGGAGCCATTGGGATTTTACGACTTTTTTGTGGCGCCAACTGAGAGATAAATCCCCATATGCGGTAACACGGATTTCTTGTACTCTTTGCAATGCCCTTTACTTACAATTGCAACCCTTTTCTTGGCGCACATTGGCGAAAAGATTTTTTGATACCAAATCCTAGCTGCCCCTATTCTGCGATTTTGCCATTCTTCCGTCGGTAATTTCCTTTTACATATCAAGCAGATCTTCTTTTCAATTCAAAAGGAAATACATTTATTATTAGAACAGAAATGAACAAAAAAATATGTATCGTCGTTAGTTTTTTTAACAAAAGTAGGGATACATTAAAGCATGTTAGGCATAAATAGAATTAGATCACAAAAATCTAAAAATAATGTATTCTATTTTCAAATATAATTAAAACAATAATTGATCAAAATTATTGAATATTAATATTATCGTCATAATAATAATCGTTGAATTGGATTGTGAAATCAATTACTAATTTTAAAAAAATATCTTAATTCTTAAAACTTTTAGAAAGTCTGTGTATAAAAAAAAAGAAGGTTGATTGTTTCTCGAATTTTTGAACCAATTTAAAGCGAAAACATTTATAAATTTTAAATCCTAATGTAAATTTTAAAGACATCATAAACCAGTACATTATTAAACAATTATATTACATCTTTTTAAGGGTACTGAAAAATTTATATTGTTAAAAATTGTCCGTTCAAGATGAAGAAATAAAAGTTCAGTTAAAACAGAAAAATAATAAATTCTTATGACCTAAGTGATACTGCAAACGTGCTCCAAGTCACATATTATGGATTCCCCAATATTGACAACTCTATATAATCACCTTCACCATTCAAAAGTTATATAAACTGCACACTTAGAAAAACCTGCAGCTCAAGTTTTATAGAATTTTATGGCCTCAAAACCTACGATTAAGAACAGCTGATCGTCAATATTCGAGACTGAGTGTCTAGACTCAGTTCCAAAAGATTTGGACGTCAGGTTCAGTATTTGAGCACGAGACGAGTGTTAAAAAGACGGAAAAAAAAATAATTTTTATATATAAATAAACAAATGGTGGGTACTAAGAAATTCACTTAAATTGCAGCGGAAATTTAAAATAAATTCTACCAAACTACTGGGTAAACATCGCTTCACATTAATGGTTAAGGAATCGTAAATGGAATGAAATAAAAGAACAAAAAAATTATCGTCTGCTAGTTTGATATGACTAAGTTTGGTTGTTCTCTGTCTGGAATTCTATATTTAGTTTTACGCGTCGTTGACTTTTGCTCTTTTTTTTTTATTTATTATTTTTTTTTTTTTTAATGTTAACTGTTTCCCCTGTTTTATTGTTATCACCTATAAATCTTAAATAATAAAAAACCATTGTCAGTAGAATAGAAAAAAAGAAAACAGAGATATGATTTTTCGTTTTCGTTTTCATAAATAAATTAAATCATATCAGCAAATAGCATTTGCATTAATTTTAGACTAAAGTTTTTCTTCCACTTTTAAAACAATTTTTATAAAAGTCGTTTTCAAAATATAAGTATGTTAAAAAAAGTAAATTAAAATAAGATTAAAGTCCTAACTTAAATTTTTAATAAATTATACTTAAAATTTAAAGACTCAAATTATTATGTACGGTTTCAATGTGTTTATTTACTAACTTAATACATATTCTATAGCAACTTAATGCATATTATATAGCAACTTACTGCATATTATATACCAACTTAATACATAGAGTTATCATGTCAAGATAATACATACATCTAAAGATACATTTTCTTTCTTTCTTTAAATATTTGAAAATTACATTAGATAAATTGTTTGATTTTTTAAAAATTGATTCGGAATTATAATAAAAATTTAATTTATGAATCTTTAAATTTAAATAAATAAATTTTTAATTAATTTGTATCACCTATAAATCTTAAATAATAAAAAACCATTGTCAGTGAAAAAGATAAGAAAACAAAGATTGAGATTTTTTTTCCTTTTTCATTTCTATAATAAATTAAATCACATCAACAAATTATCTTTGTATTACTTTTAGAATAAACTTATCTTACATTTTTAATACAATTTTCAGTGCGTTTATTTGCAAACTTAATACATACTATATCATATATCAACTAAATACATAAAGCCATCATAATATATATATATTAAGATACTTTTTTTTTCTTTCTTTAAATATTTGAAAAATATATATCATTTTTTGAATATTTGAAACATTATTTAAATATTTGAATAATTTTTGTATATTTAAGTATTTGAATTGCATTAGATAAATTGTTGATTTGCAAAAATTGATTCGCAATTATAATAAAAGTTTAATTTATTAATCTTTAAGCAAATTACTCTATAAACTATAAACTCTATAAATTCTATATAAACTATAAACTCTATAAACTATTTAAACAAATTACTCTAAAGACACATTTTCTTTCTTTCTTTTAATATTTAGAAATTATATTAAATAAATTATTTGATTTTTTAAAAATTGATTCGCAATTATAATTAAAAATTAATTTATGAATCTTTAAGTTTAAACAAATTATTCTATAAACTACAAACTCTATAAATTCTATATAAACTATAAACTGTATATAAATTTTATTTAAACAAATTACACTATTTTTAAGATACATTTCCTTTTTTTCTTTAAATATTTGAAAATTACGTTAGATAAATTGTTTGATTTTTTTTGAAATTGATTCGCAATGATAATAAAAGTTTAATTTATGAATCTTTAAATTTAAACAAATTACTCTATAAACCTAGTGATATTTACCTTATAATTATCATTTGTTTCATTTAATCCATAAATCACTTTTCAGGAAGACAATTGAAGAGAAACTCTCTAATTCTCTATCTTTAATGGGTCTATCTTTAATAAACAGTTCAAAATTGCGGGTTGAGTAATTTTTAACATATATTTACCTGAAGCCGATCTTATCAAAAAGGTAAGCATTTTTGAGTAATGGTGTATTTAAAGACTATTATATCGGATTATTTCAGAACCACTTTAATTTTATTAAGGAATTTTAAATGCCGATTTAAATATGAGGAAATAGTTACTGAATAAATGACATTTTAAAAGAGATATTAAGAAAGAATGCGGTGTTTTTCTTACCTCAAAATACTAGGTACAGTAAGTATCCAAAAAAAAATGTTAATGGAATTTAAAATAACTTTTTTTCGAATTGTTGACAATATTTTCAGCATAGTTGGATATAAAAATATTTAACTTATTGGTTATACGAGTATATAAACAATTATTTTGGTACACAGTTTAATCTCATCTGCTAAACATGCCAGGATCTTTTATTTTTATTAGAGAAAATTTATTCATAAAATCTAAAAATAATATAAAAATCTATATAACATTACGTGATTTTTAATTATAAATTCATGATTTTTAAAAGCCATATATTAAATTACATAAGCCTTCGACTCATCGATAAATAATAATTTAGTAAAAATTTAATCTCGTCTGTTAAACATCCCTGGATGTTTTATTTATATTTAAGAGAAAATTTATTCTCAAATTCTAACAATAATATAAAAATCTATATAATGTTACGCGATTTTAATTATAAATTCATGATTCTTAAAGCCATATATTAAATTACGATAAAATAAGCCATATCATCCGTACATCGTTTTCCTGTATAATAATAAACTTTGAAAATTACATTTTTATGATCTTTTAATTTCTTAATGAAGATTATACATAAAATATGATATGATTGTTTAATACGAAACAGTGTTTTTGAAATATTAAGCGTAATACAGATTTAAACTTTGAAGACAAGAAATCCTAATTTATCTTAATTTTTATTCCTGTGGCAGATAAAAACTTCAAACATTCTAAATATTCTATTTCGAACATAATAAACTTCGAACATTCTATTCTTGTTCGAACATTCGAAACTTCTAAATTCATCGACAAAAAAGAAAATAGTAAACATTTTAATCTCGTCTGCTAAACATGACATGATCTTTTATTTATATTAGAGAAAATTTATTCTCAAAATATAAAAATCTATATAAAGTTACGCGATTTTAATTATAAATTCACGATTCTTAAAAGCCATGTATTAAATTACATCATCCGTAAATCATTTTCCTGTATAATAATAAACTTTAAAAATTACATTTTTAAATTTGATTTTTTAATTTTTGAAGATTATACATAAAATATGATATAAATATTTAATACTAAACAATGTTTTTGAAAATTATGCGTAGTACACATTTAAACTTTGGTCACAAGAAATTCTTATTTATCTTAATTTTTACAATGGCAGACGAAAACTTCGAACATCTTTCGAAACTTCTATATTCATCCACAAATAAGAAAATAGTAAACATTTTAATCTCATCTGCTAAATATGGCTGAATCTTTTATTTATATTAAGAGAAAATTTATTCTCAAAAACTAAAATAATATAAAAATCTATATAATGTTGCACGATTTTAATTATAAATTCATGATTCTTAAAAGCCATATATTAAATTACAGAAGCCATATCATGCGTAAATCGTTTTCCTGTATAATAATAACCTTCAAAATTACATTTTTAAATTTAATCTTTTAATTTTTTGATGAAGATTATACAAAAAATATGACATGAATGTTTAATACGAAACAATGCTTTTGAAACATTTATGCATAATACAGGTTTAAACATTGGACACAAGAAATTCTAATTTATCATAATTTTTATTTCGATAGCCGATTAAATCTTCGAAACTTCGAAATTCATTGACAAATAAGAAAAAAAGTAAAACATGGTAAACATGGCTGGATCTTTCATTTATATTAAAAAAAATTTATTCTCAAATTAATATAAAATTTTTTATAATGTTATGTTATTTTAATTATAAATTCATGATTCTTAAAAGCCATATATTAAATTACTATTAATAAGCCATATAATCCACAAACTGTTTTCCTGTGTAACAATAAAATTTGAAAATTACATTTTTATGATCTTTTAATTTTTGATAAAGATTATACATAAAATGTAATATGAATGATTAATACAATACAATGTTTTTGAAACATTATATGTAGTACAGATTTAAACTTTGGACACAAGAAATTCTAATTTATCATAATTTTTATTCCGATGGCAGATGAAAACTTCGAACATTCTACCATAATATTCCATTTGAAAATTATAAACTTTAAACATTCTAATCTTCTTCGACCATTCGAAACTTCTAAATTCATCCACAAATAATAAAATAGTAAACATTTTAATCTCGTCTGCTAAACATGCCAGGATCTTTTATTTATATTAGAGAAAATTTATTCTCAAAATAATATAAAATCTATATAATGTTGCACAATTTTAATTAGAAATTCATGATTCTTAAAAGCTACATATTAAATTGCATAAATTATATCATCCGTGCATCGTTTTCCTGTATAATAATAACCTTCAAAATTAAATTTTTAAATTGATCTTTTAATTTTTTGATGAAGATTATACATAAAATATGATATGAATGTTTAATACGAAACAATGTTTTTGAAATATTATGCTTAATACAGATTTAAACTTTGGACATTTTAATCTATCTTAATTTTTATTCTTTTATTTATTCTATTCAGAATAGAAAAAACATCAAATAATATTTTTATATGGCTATTAAATTAAAAAGAAATAATTTATAAAAGCAGATTTAAATTACATTTATTTTTTAATATAATAATTAATTTATTTTTATCAAAAATGCAAATGCAACATTTAATTATAGTAGACAGAAAAATTTAATTACACTTTATAATATTTTCCTATCACGAAAAAAAGTTTTCAACCTTGGCATTTTTAAAAAACCATAAATATAATACTATCATATTAAATACCATATAGTAACTAAAGTATTTAAATAACATTCAAGCCAGCTTTTTATTTAAATATTTTATATAATATTTTATATTTTATTTAAATATTTTATACAAATTAGTTTTAAATGACATTTATTTTTAATATAATAACTAAATTTTTTATCATAAATGCAAACGCGGCATTTAATTATGTTAAAGAGAAAAATCTAATTACATTTTATAATATTTCTGCATCACAAAAAAAAAAAGTTTTAAACATGCCTATAAATCTATGACTTTTAAAAATCATAAATATAATACCGTCATATTAAATACCATATAGTAACTAAAGTATTTAAATAACATTCAGGTTTGTTTTTATTTATAAGATTAGTTGTTTTAATGTTTAAAATATAATGTAAAAAGAAAATTAATAAGATAGTATTTAAAGATAAATAATAAAAGATTGCTTTAGTAATTACATATACACATCAAAATTTATTTAAGAACCCCATTATAATTCTACGGAATATACACATTCAAGCAATTTTTTCCGTCATGTTTTATTAGAAAATTTTTATGAGATATCATTAAAATGAATTGGAAATAATTTCCCCAGAGAGTTAATAGAAATGTAAATCCATCTATGCATCAGGGTTATTTATCTATAACACCATAACCCAGCGAAAACGTTGAACTAAAACTAAACCAGAAATATAGAAATAAAAGAAAAAAAAATAAACATATTTCCTTTGTAGCGCAGAGAACTGTATAAATATCGCATTCCTCGCTTAATTATTGAAACGATGCAGACCGAATAATAAAATGCAAATTTGTTTCTTGCAGCCGAACGTCGTTCGCGGAAAAGATTAGCGAAAATGAATTTTGTAAAAAAAAAAATAATAATAATAATAATATTTAAAAAAAAAAAGCTATAAAATTATTCTCATCCATATTCTAGAGAATATTTCTGAAACGGTAATAAGTAATAAAAGTAGAGTAAAAAAAAAAAAAAAAAAAGAAAAGTAGTGATGAAACTTCCGCCAAAACTCATTATTATTTCGTTCTGGTAAAAGTTTTAAACGAATAATAAAAAAAATAATTATTATTATTATTAAGGGGGAAGGGGGGAATGCGAAAGAAATGGAAACGTTTTGAAAGAATTGAATAAGATGTTTAATAATTTATTTTAACTAGTTGCTTTTTATTCTTTTGTGTGTGATAATTGAAATATACTATTTTCCGTACAACAAAATTTCATACATTATAAAAAAAAAAAAAATGGTATGAAGTTTAGTTTTGTTTTCTAATTGAACCTAAAATCCACTTCATATTTTAGTTCAAATTTAATTCCAATTTGGAAAGTTACGGAAAGAGTTCGATTCCCGCAGAAACCAGCGCGTCTTTTACAATCACAGTTTTGAATAGTGATTGAATTGTTTGGAGTATTGATTGTGATTTCCATCCTCGGTGGGGCTTTTCTGACTGCTCAGCGTAAAGACGAGCAATACTGCGTCCGCTCAAAATCCATCACAACACACCCTCAATTTTTTTTTTTTAAAGAACGACGTTGATCGCCGAAATGATGTTACACAACATAAAGTGTCAAATTTATGAGCCACGGGCAATGTAAGGATTGAAAAATTTGGGGGATAAATCCTCCATATTTTTAAAGTACAACTTTGAACACTGAAATGGTGTTACGCAATATAAAGTCAAGAATTCAAACGCCATCGAGCCTCCTCGTTGTTTGAAACAGTGTCTACAACAAAGCCGCTAGCGGATGGAACTTTCGCCTTAATGCTCACCAGCAGCGCACGTTGACACTGAGCCACGAATCGGCAAAAAAAAAAAAAAAAAAAAATAATAATAATGAAATGAATGTTTAAATACCAAATAATGTTTTTGAAACATAATGTGTAGTACAGATTTAAACTATGGATATCTTAATTTTTATTCTTTTAACTATTCTGTTTAACATAGAAGAAACATCATCATTTTTACATGATTATTAAAGTAAAAATACATTTATAAAAACTATCTTTATATTACGTTTATTTTTAATATAATAAATAATTTTTTTTTAATTCATAAATGCAAATGCAACATTTAATTATGCTAAACAGGAAAATCTAATTGTATTTTATAATATTTCCCCCATCGCAAAAAAAAAAAACACCTTATACCTTGGCATTTTTAAAAATCATAAATATAATACCGTCATATTAAATACCATATAATAACTAATGTTTTTAAATAAGATTCAAGCTAGTTTTTATTCATAGGATTAGTTGTTTTAATGCTTAAAAGGTAATGTAATGTAAAAAAAAAAAATGATTACAATAATATTTAAAAAAAGTAATAAAGATTACTTTAGTAATTACATAAACACATCAAAATTTATTTAAGTACCCCATTATAATTCTACGGAATATACAAATTCAAGTATTTTTTTCCCGTCATATTTTATTAGGAAATTTTTATGAGATATCATTAAAATGAATTGGAAATAATTTCCCCAGAGAGTTAATAGAAATGTAAATCCATCTATGCATCAGGGTTATTTATCTATAACACCATAACCCAGCGAAAATGTTGAAACTAAAAACTAAACCAGAAATATAGAAATAAAATTTAAAAAAATAAACATATTTCCTTTGTAGCGCAGAGAACTGTATAAATATCGCATTCCTCGCTTAATTATTGAAACGATGGAGACTGAATAATAAAATGCAAATTTGTTTCTTGCAGCCTAACGTTGTTCGCGGAAAAGATTAGCGAAAATGAATTTTGTAAAAAAAAATAATAATAATATTTTTTCGAAAAAAAAGTTATTAAATTATTCTCATCCATATTCTAGTGAATATTTCTGAAACGGTTATAAGTAAAAAAAGTAAAGTAAAGTAAAAAAAAAAAAATAATGATAAAACTTCCGCCAAAACTCATTATTATTTCGTTCGGGTAAAAAAGTTTCAAACGAATAATCAAAAAATAATCATTATTATTATTAAGGGGGAAGGGGGAATGCGAAAGAAATGGAAACGTTTTGAAAGAATTGAATAAGATGTTTAATAATTTATTTTAATTAGTTGCTTTTTATTCTTTTGTGCGTGATAATTAAAATATAGTATTTTCCGTACAACAAAATTTCATACATTATCAAAAAAAAATGGTATGAAGTATATTTTTTATTTTCTAATTGAACCTAAAAATCCACTTCATATTTTAGTTCAAATTTAATTCCATTTGGATTCGCTACGGAAAGAGTTCGATTCCCGCAGAAACCAGCACGTCTTTACAGTCACAGTTTTAAATAGTGATTGAATTGTTTGGAGTCTTGATTGTGATTTCCATCCTCGGTGGGGCTTTTCTGACTGTCTCCGCATACAACACGTAAATGCTCAGCAGACGAGCAATACTGCGTCCGCTCAAAATCCATCACAACACACCCTCAATTGTTTTTAAAGAACGGTGTTGATCGCCAAAATGATGTTACACAACATAAAGTGGCAAATTATGGTCCACGGGCAATGTAAGGATTAAAAAAATCTTTGGGATTAATGCTTCCATATTTTTAAAGTGCAACTTTGAACACTGAAATGGTGTTACGCAATATAAAAGTCAAGTTGCTGAAATTCAAACGCCAACGAGCCTCCTCGTTGTTTGAAACAGTGTCTACAACAAAGCCGCTAGCGTATGGAACCTTCGCCTTAATGCTCACCAGCAGCGCACGTTGCCACTGAGCCATGAATCGGCAAAAAAAAAAAAAAAATGATGAAATGAATGTTTAAATACCAAACAATGTTTTTGAAACATAATGTGTAGTACAGATTTAAACTATGGATATCTTAATTTTTATTCTTTTAACTATTCTGTTTAGCATAGAAGAAACATCATCATTTTTACATGATTATTAAAATAAAAATACATTTATAAAAATTATCTTTATATTACGTTTATTTTTAATATAATAAATACATTTTTTTATTCATAAATGCAAATGTAACATTTAATTATGCTAAACAGGAAAATCTAATTATATTTTATAATATTTCCCCCATCGCAAAAAAAAACCTTTATACCTTGGCATTTTTAAAAATCATAAATATACTACCGTCACATTAAATACCATATAATAACTAAAGTTTTTAAATAAGATTCAAGCTAGTTTTTATTTATAGGATTAGTTGTTTTAATGCTTAAAAGGTAATGTAATGTAAAAAAAAATGAATAAAATAATATTTAAAAAAAAGTAATAAAGATTACTTTAGTAATTACATAAAAACATCAAAATTTATTTAAGTACCCCATTATAATTCTACGGAATATACAAATTCAAGTATTTTTTTTTTTTCCCGTCATATTTTATTTGGAAATTTTTATGAGATATCATTAAAATGAATTGGAAATAATTTCCCCAGAGAGTTAATAGAAATGTAAATCCATCTATGCATCAGGGTTATTTATCTATAACACCATAACCCAGCGAAAATGTTGAAACTAAAACTAAACCAGAAATATAGAAATAAAAATTTAAAAAATAAACATATTTCCTTTGTAGCGCAGAGAACTGTATAAATATCGCATTCCTCGCTTAATTATTGAAACGATGCAGACTGAATAATAAAATGCAAATTTGTTTCTTGCAGCCGAACGTTGTTCGCGGAAAAGATTAGCGAAAATGAATTTTGTAAAAAGAAATAATAATAATATATTTTGAAAAAAAAAGCTATGAAATTATTCTCATCCATATTCTAGTGAATATTTCTGAAACGGTTATATGTAATAAAAGTAAAAGTAAAAATAAAAGTAATGATAAAACTTCCACCAAAACTCATTATTATTTCGTTCTGGTAAAAAAAAAAAAATTTTTTTAAACGAATAATAATAATAAAAGAATAATTATTATAAAGGGGGAAGTAGGGTTGGAATGTGAAAGAAATGGAAAAGTTTTGAAAGAATTGCATAAGATGTTGGAATGTGAAAGAATTAGGGGTTGGAATGTGAAAGAAATGGAAAAGTTTTGAAAGAATTGCATGTTTAATAGTTAGTTGATTTTTTTTTCTTTTGTGTGTGATAATTAAAATATAGTTTTTTCCTTGCAAAAAAAATTTTTACGTTATCAAAAATAATAGTATACAATTTAATTTTACATTCTCATAGAATATTACTTTAAAAAAAAACTTTTAAAATTTAATTCTCATTTGGATTCCACGTGAAAGAGGAAAAGAGTTCGATTCCTGCATAAAGCGACGTATATTTACTATCACAAATTTAAAAAACGATTGCAATGCTTGAAGTCTTGATTGTGCTTGCAATCCTGGGTGGAATTTTCCAACTATCTCGTCATACGACACTTAAATATTCAGCAGATAAGCAATACTGAGTGCGTTCAAAATCCATCACAACACACCCTCAATTTTTTTTAAAGAATGGTGTTGGTCACCAAAATGATGTTACATAATATAAAGCTGCAAATTCATGAGCTAAGTGTAATGTAAGAATTTTAAAAACTATTGGATTAATCTTCCATATTTTTAAAGAACACCGTTGATCACTGAAATGGTGTAATACAATATAAAGTCAAGTTGCTGAACGTTACAAATGCCATCGATTCTCCTCGTTTTTGAAACAGTGTCTAAAAACAAAGCAGCCAGCGGATTGAACCTCCGCCTAATGCTGACCAGCAGCACACGTTGCCACTGACCCACCAGTCCCAAAATAAAAATAAAAAAAATGATGAAATGAATGTTTAAATACCAAACAATGTTTTTGAAACATTATACGTAGTACAGGTTTAAACTCAGGATATCTTAATTTTTATTCTTTTAACTATTCTATTTAGAATAAAAGAAACATAAAATAATATTTTTATACAATTATTTAAGTAAAAAGTTATTTTACATAAAATTAGCTTATGGTTACATTTATTTTTAATATAATAACTAATATTTTTATTCAAAAATGCAAACGCAACATTTAATTATTCTAAGCAGAAAAATGTAATTACATTTTTATAATATTTCCCATAACAAAAAAAGTTTTAAACTTTGGCATTTTTAAAACTCATAAAATATAACACCAACATATTAAATTCCATATAGTAACTAAAGTATTTAAATAACATTCAAGCTAGGTTTTATTTATAAGATTAGCTGTTTTAATGTTAAAAAAAAAGGTAATGTAAAAATAAAATGATTAAAATAATATTTAAAGAAAAGTAATAAAAATTACTTTAGTAATTACATAAACACATCAAAATTTATTTAAGTACCCCATTATAATTCTACGGAATATACAAATTCAAGCAATTTTTTTTTTCCGTCATATTTTATTAGAAAAATTTTTATGAGATATCATTAAAATGAATTGGAAATAATTTCCCCAGGAGAGTTAATAGAAATGTAAATCCATCTATGCATCATGGTTATTTATCTATAACATCATAACCCAGCGAAAATTTGAAACAAAAAACTAAACCTGAAATATAGAAATAAAAAAAATAAACATATTTCCTTTGTAGCGCAGAGAACTGTATAAATATCGCATTCCTCGCTTAATTATTGAAACGATGCAGATAGAATAATAAAATGCAAATTTGTTTCTTGCAGCCGAACGTTGTTCGCGGAAAAAGATTAGCGAAAATGAATTTTTGAAAAAAAAAAAAAATAATAATAGCATTTAAATAAAAAAATCCATGAAATTATTCTCATCCATATTCTAGTGAATATTTCTGAAACGGTTATAAGTAATAAAAAATAAAATAAATTAAAAATAAAAAAAAGTAATGATAAAACTTCCGCCAAAACTCATTATTATTTCGTTCTGGTGAAAAGTTTCAAACGAATAATCAAAAAATAATTATTATTATTATTATTAAGGGGGAAGGGGGGATTGGAATGAGAAAGAAATGGAAAAGTTTTGAAAGAATTGTATATGATGTTTAATAGTTCAAATAGTTCATTTTAGTTAGTTTTTTTTTTTGTTTTGTGTGTGATAATTAAAATATAGTTTTTTTTTTCCTTGCAACAAATTTTGGTACGTTATCAAAAAACATTATAATTTTAATTTTATATTCTCGATGAAACCTACTTTGAACAAAAACTCTTTTAAAATTTTGTTCAAATTTAATTTCCATTTGGAATTCTACATGAAAAGAAAAAGAGTTCGATTCCTGCAGAGAGTGGTGCGTGTTTACTGACAGAGTTTTGAAAAATGATTGCTTAGAGTCTTGATTGTGATTGCAATCTTCTTGGGAGTTTTCTGACTATCCCTTCATACGACACGTAACTGCTCCAGCATCTGACAATGGCAATATTGAATGAGCCCTCTAAAACTCGAATTTGAAAATACAACTCTCCCTCCTCCATCTTTTAAGAACGACGTTGATCATCAAAATGGTGTTACAGAATATAAAATGGAAAATTCATGAGCCACTGATGTAATGTAAGAATTTGAAAAAAAAAGTATGGAATTAATCCTCCATATTTTTAAAGAACGATGTTGATCACCAAAATGGCGTTACAAAATATAAAGTGGAAAATTCATGAGCCACGTGTAATAATGTAAGAATTTGAAAAAAACCTATCGAATTAATCCTCCATCTTTTTAAGGATGTCGATCATCAAAATGGTATTACACAATATAAAGTGGAAAATTCATGAGCCGCTGATAATAATGTAAGAATTTGAAAATAAAACTATCGAATTAATCCTCCTTCTTTTAAAGAACGATGTTGATCATTAAAAAATGGTATTACACAGTATAAAGTGGAAAATTCATGAGCCGCTGATAATAATGTAAGAATTTGAAAATAAAACTATCGAATTAATCCTCCTTCTTTTTAAAGAACGATGTTGATCATAAAAAATGGTATTACATAATATAAAGTGAAAAATTCATGAGCCGCTGATAATAATGTAAGAACTTGAAAATAAAACTATCGAATTAATCCTCCTTCTTTTAAAGAACGATGTTAATCATCAAAATGGTATTACATAATATAAAGTGAAAAATTCATGAGCCGCTGATAATAATGTAAGAATTTGAAAATAAAACTATCGAATTAATCCTCCTTCTTTTTAAAGAACGATGTTAATCATCAAAATGGTATTACATAATATAAAGTGGAAAATTCATGAGCCGCTGATAATAATGTAAGAATTTGAAAATAAAACTATCGAATTAATCCTCCTTCTTTTTAAAGAACGATGTTGATCATCAAAATGGTATTACATAATATAAAGTGGAAAATTCATGAGCCGCTGATAATAATGTAAGAATTTGAAAATAAAACTATCGAATTAATCCTCCTTCTTTTAAAGAACGATGTTGATCATCAAAATGGTATTACATAATATAAAGTGGAAAATTCATGAGCCGCTGATAATAATGTAAGAATTTGAAAATAAAACTATCGAATTAATCCTCCTTCTTTTAAAGAACGATGTTGATCATCAAAATGGTATTACATAATATAAAGTGGAAAATTCATGAGCCGCTGATAATAATGTAAGAATTTGAAAATAAAAAACTATCGAATTAATCCTCCTTCTTTTTAAAGAACGATGTTGATCATCAAAATGGTATTACATAATATAAAGTGGAAAATTCATGAGCCGCTGATAATAATGTAAGAATTTGAAAATAAAACTATCGAATTAATCCTCCTTCTTTTTAAAGAACGATGTTGATCATCAAAATGGTATTACATAATATAAAGTGGAAAATTCATGAGCCGCTGATAATAATGTAAGAATTTGAAAATAAAACTATCGAATTAATCCTCCTTCTTTTAAAGAACGATGTTGATCATCAAAATGGTATTACATAATATAAAGTGGAAAAATTCATGAGCCGCTGATAATAATGTAAGAATTTGAAAATAAAACTATCGAATTAATCCTCCTTCTTTTTAAAGAACGATGTTGATCATCAAAATGGTATTACACAATATAAAGTGGAAAATTCATGAGCCGCTGATAATAATGTAAGAATTTGAAAATAAAACTATCGAATTAAACCTCCTTCTTTTTTAAAGAACGATGTTGATCATCAAAATGGTATTACATAATATAAAGTGGAAAATTCATGAGCCGCAGATAATAATGTAAGAATTTGAAAATAAAACTATCGAATTAATCCTCCTTCTTTTTAAAGAACGATGTAAGAATTTGAAAATAAAAACTATCGAATTAATCCCCTTCTTTTGATCATCAAAATGATATTACACAATATAAAGTGGAAAATTCATGAGCCGCTGATAATAATGTAAGAATTTGAAAATAAAACTATCGAATTAATCCTCCTTCTTTTTAAAGAACGATGTTGATCATCAAAATGATATTACACAATATAAAGTGGGAAATTAATGAGCCGCTGATAATAATGTAAGAAGTTTGAAAATAAAACTATCGAATTAATCCTCCTTCTTTTAAAAAAGAACGATGTTAATCATCAAAATGGTATTACACAATATAAAGTGGAAAATTCATGAGCCGCTGATAATAATGTAAGAATTTGGAAAAAAAGGTTATAAGATTAATCCTCCATCTTTTTAAAGAACCTAGATGTTGCACATTCAGTTAGAACAGCAACTATACATTTCTAAAAGTAATTATTTACATTTGATATTCCTCATTATTACTCATATTCCTTGACGATTAATTAATTACTCGTTATAACTCGCTTCACATACGACTTCATAAGTACACAAAGATCAGTAGTTTTGATTTCATATTACTTAGTAAAATTCGTTTTACAGCATCATTTCATGCATCATGGAGATAAATTTTACAGTTTAAAAACATATTTTGTCAAACGTTTTCTGCATGAATTCATACATTCATATTTCAAATGCTTCCTTTATATAGAAATTACAAAACAGGACATGAAAACTGTGTTATATTATCGTTGAGAGTTTGAAAATTTCTCCAAAAATTAATTCACTTATTTGAAATATTTTCTCATGTTTTAAAACTTAAACAAAATTATAGTGATTCGAAGGATAATAATTCGATTATGCGATGGAAAATCTATCAGGAACATTGAAGTGTAACAATATATCTTTCTTAGACGACGACGTCATTATTTGTTTAGAATAACATTTTACTGTACATATATATATATATATATATATATATACAGAGAGAGAGAGCGAGAGCAATTTTAATCTTGTAAAACAGTAGGGATGCAAATTATAACATTTTGTAATAAAAAATACATTGCAACTTTTTTTAAACGCTAAAAAAATAAAATTTATGCATGCATATATGAAGAAAACGAACATAAATTTTGAAAAGTTTAAATCCAACACTTCTCTATAATAAAAATATATATAAACTGAAAGAATAACTGAACTAGGACTTTTAACTGAAAGAAATACGTACTTTGATACTCAAGCAAAACTCTTTTTTTCACAAAAAGCGAGAAAACATGTAACAAAACATGTCTAGGCAAAAAATGTTATATAAATATTCTAATACCATTTCCCTATAGAGGCACGTTTTCCTTTATTTTTTCCCCAATCCCTGCTTTGCCATTCAATAATGCACGACAGAAAGTTCTGTTATCCGAATAGAAAAAAAAAAAACAGTTAGTGAAACATTAACTTGCAACATAAAGAAAACGTTGATACCGCAACAGCTATAACATAAACAATGCCGTTTCCTCTCAGACATACTTCAGACAATAAGCGGAACAACATTTTTTTGTCTCGATTTGTTTATTTAGTATTCACAAAAAGGAAAATAAAAATAATAAAAAAAAAAAACACGGCAAGAACTCCCGCTTTTAAAAACAGAAACAAATTGTTGCATAGTAACATTTTTAGCTTTCTTTTTTTTTTTTTTTTTTTTTTTTTTTTTCATTGTTTATTTGTTTTATACTTTTTATTTTTTTTTTACATACTGGCTTTGTTGTAATAAAAGTGACTAGACTGTCTAGCACTGGGAGGTAAAAAAAAAACAACAAATTGAAATCACAATGCGAATAGACTTCAATTTACATGTAAAGTGCCTCCAATATTAGCAAAGGCAAGATGCGTAGAATGTTTTAAAATCTTTTCTCTCTGTTGTACTGCAGCAGCTAGCTGTAGTATAGAACCATTTTCAAATTGAAACTCTTCCTCTGTTTCCTTGCAAACGATACATCCACTTATGTTTATGGTTTTTAGTTACATCATACAAAATAGGAAGGAAAAAAAACGTTCTTTTTTATCTTTGTTTAGAACTTGTTCTTTATTGTAAGCTTTTGTTGTAAGGTATTGTATATTTCGGCAGCAATTTAAATTAAGTTGCGTGCAGACATATAAAGAAAGAGATATAGTTTTCGAGAGTACAAGTTCGATCTTCGATAGTTTAACTAAAGTGATGGTTAGCTCGCTTCGCTTCTAACTATTTCTTTAATAAATCATTTCTTTTCTTTTTTCGTTCGGCTATGGAGATAGCATCGATTCGAATCTGTTTTATTCCTAGTATGTTCCGCTTGTACTTTCATAGACTTCTGTAACAATGAATTGGGTTTTTTAAAGTTAATCAAAAATAGAAATGATATATTTCTGAGATAAGCAATAAATGTTAAAAGTCAAAAACTTGAATAATGTATTTATTATATTGGAGTTATTGTATCTGTGTTACAAAAATATATTTAAAATGTACGTTTCTGCTATTAGAAAATTAATTAATAAAATTGTTAAAATGTGGTTAATTTAAAGTGGAAACAAATTAATATTTAAAAACTGTTATAATTAATTTGTTTAATTAAAGATAAATATAAAAATTTCAACTTGCTTATAAAATATTATATATATATATATATATATACAGTAAAAATTTTATTATATGCTATTATATATATGCTATTATATATTTATACATAATTATATAATATTTATTTATATAATCATTATATAATTTTATTGTATATATAGAAGAGAGAAAGAAAGCAAATTTAAGCTTGTACAACAGTATGGATGCAAACTTAAAAATTTTGTTCTAAAAATACATTACAACTTTTTTTTAAACGTTAAAAAAATAATATATTTCTAGAACATTTAAAATCCAACACTCCTTTGGTGGATATATGGTTTATTTTATTTTTAAGTGTTTCTCTCTATAATAAAAAATATTTATAAACTGAAACAATCACTGAACTAGAACTTTTAACTGAAAGAAATACATACTTAGAAACTCAGGCAAAACTTATTTTCCACAAAAAGTGAGAAAACATGTAACCGTCTACGCCAAAAAAATGTTATATAAATAATCTAATGCCATTTCCCTATAGAGGCACGTTTTCCCTTTATTTTTTCCCTAATCCTTGCTTTGCCATTCAATAACGCACGGCAGAAAGTTCTGTTATCCGAAAAAAAAAAACAGTGCCGGTTTCAGTTAGTGAAACATTAACTTGCGACATAAAGAAAACGATGATACCACAACAGCTATAACATAAACAATGCCGTTTCCTCTCAGACATACTTCAGACAATAAGCGGAACAACATTTTTTTTGTCTCGATTTGTTTATTTAGTATGCACAAAAGGAAAATAAAAATAATAAAAACACGGCAAGAACTCCGCTTTTAAAAAATAGAAACAAATTGTTGCATAGTAACCTTTTCAGCTTTCTTTTTTTTTTTTTTTTTTTTTTTTTCATTGTTTATTTGTTTTTTACTTTTTATTTTTTTTACATACTCGCTTTGTTGTAATAAAATTGACTAGACTGTCTAGCACTGGGAGGTAAAAAAAAAAAAAACAAATTGAAATCACAATGCGAATAGACTTCAATTTACATGTAAAGTTCCTCCAATATTAGCAAGGCAAGATGCGTAGAATGCTTTAAAATCTTTTCTCTCTGTTGTACTGCAGCAGCTAGCTGTAGTATAGAACCATTTTCAAATTGAAGCTCTTCCTCTATTTCCATGCAAACGATACATCCACTTATGTTTATGGTTTTTAGTTACATCATACAAAATAGGAAGGAAAAAAACGTTCTTTTTTATCTTTGTTTAGAACTTGTTCTTTTATTGTAAGCTTTTGTTGTAAGGTATTGTATATTTCGGCAGCAATTTAAATTAAGTTGCGTGCAGACATATAAAGAAAGAGATATAGTTTTCGAGAGTACAAGTTCGATCTTCGATAGTTTAACTAAAGTGATGGTTAGCTCGCTTCGCTTCTAACTATTTCTTTAATAAATCATTTCTTTTCTTTCTTTTTTGTTTCGGCTATGGAGATAGCATCGATTCGATTCTGTTTTATTCCTAGTATGTAACCGCTTGTACTTTCATAGATTTCTGTAACAATGAATTGGACTTATTTAACGTTAATCAAAAATAGAAATGATTAATTTTCTGAGATAAGCAATGAATGTTAAAAGTCAAGAAACTTGAACAATATACTATTTTATATTTGAATTATTGTATCTGTGTTACAGAAATATATTAAAGTGTACAGTAAAATCATATTATATACTGTTATATAATTTATACATTATTATATAATTTTATTATATATATATATAGGAGAGAGAAAGAAAGCAATTTTAAGCTTGTACAACAGTATGGATGCAAACTTTAAAATTTTGTACTAAAAATGCATTACAACTTTATTTAAACGCTAAAAAAAAAATATATATATATATTTTTGTAGAAAATTTAAAATCCAACACTCCTTTGGTGGATATATGGTTCATTTTATTTTTAAGTGTTTCGCTCTAAAATAAAAACATTTATAAACTGAAAGAATAACTGAACTAGAACTTTTAACAAAGAAATACACATTTAGATACTCAATCAAAACTCTTTTACACAAAAAGCGAGAAAACATGTAACAAAACATGTCTAGGCAAAAAATGTTATATAAATATTCTAATACCATTTCCCTATAGAGGCATGTTTTCCCTTTATTTTTTTCCTAATCCTTGCTTTTGCCATTCAATAATGCATGGCAGAAAGTTCTGTTATCCGAATAAAAAAAACAGTGCCAGTTTCAGTTAGTGAAACATTAACTTGCGACATAAAGAAAACGATGATACCACAACAGCTATAACATAAACAATGCCGTTTCCTCTCAGACATACTTCAGACAATAAGCGGAACAACATTTTTTTTTGTCTCGATTTGTTTATTTAGTATGCACAAAAGGAAAATAAAAAAATAATAAAAAAACACGGCAAGAACTCCCGCTTTTAAAAAACAGAAACAAATTGTTGCATAGTAACATTTTCAGCTTTCTTTTTTTTTTTTTTTTTTTTTTCATTGTTTATTTGTTTTATACTTTTTATTTTTTTTTTACATACTCGCTTTGTTGTAATAAAAGTGACTAGACTGTCTAGCACTGGGAGGTAAAAAAAAAACAAATTGAAATCACAATGCGAATAGACTTCAATTTACATGTAAAGTGCCTCCAATATTAGGCAAGATGCGTAGAATGTTTTAAAATCTTTTCTCTCTGTTGTACTGCAGCAGCTAGCTGTAGAATAGAACCATTTTCAAATTGAAACTCTTCCTCTATTTCCTTGCAAACGATACATCCACTTATGTTTATGGTTTTTGTTACATCATACAAAATAGGAAGGAAAAAAAAAAAACGTTCTTTTTTATCTTTGTTTAGAACTTGTTCTTTTACTGCAAGCTTTTGTTGTAAGGTATTGTATATCTCGGCAGCAATTTAAATTAAGTCGCGTGCAGACATATAAAGAAAGAAAATAGTTTTCGAGAGTACAAGTTCGATCTTCGATAGTTTAACTAAAGTGATGGTTAGCTCGCTTCGCTTCTAACTATTTCTTTAATAAATCATTTCTTTTCTTTCTTTTTCAGCTATGGAGATAGCATCGATTTGATTCTGTTTTATTCCGAATACGTATCCGCTTGTACTTTCATAGACGGAACATTCTTTTTGTTACAGAAATGAATTGGACTTATTTAACGTTAATCAAAAATAGAAATGATATATTTCTGAGATAAGCAATAATTGTTAAAAGTCAAGAAACTTGAATAGTGTATTATATATTTGAATCATTGTATATGTGTTACAAAAATTTATTTAAAGTGTACGTTTCTGCTATTAGAAACCATATATAAAATATTGTTCATTCAATGCAGAAACAAATTAACATTTAAAAACTGTTACAATTTATTTAATCAATGATAAATATAAAAAAAAAAAAAAAAAAATGCGACTTGCCTATAAAATATTCTTATATGGGGTTGATGGCCGAGTGACTGGCGCTCGGAGCCACAGGTTTCAAGTTCGAGTTCCGGCTGTTCATGGATGTTTGTGGTGGTTCGAAATCCCCTTTAAGCAGTAGCTACCTGTATAATATTACTGTAGAGCGTAGGGCCGACAACCTTAGAAAGTCAGCTTCACGGAAAGCCCCCCCGCCCGTTCTCTCCTTCCATAAGACCACTGGGATTCTTGGAGTTGGTCTATATGTTGCTGTCTACTTCGTGGTATAAGAAATAAATATGTTACATAACAATGGTGGACTCTCGCGGCTCGCTTCTTCTCAGTTTAAATGCGACTCCAAAGACAATGTATTTCATATTAAATTTGCCATTAAAATTTGCAATTATATATTTAAATTGATTTTTGTGATATCCATTCATTGCCAAGCACTCGTTCATTCGCTAAGTGTGATTGTTATTCGTTCCCAATAAACCTTGCAGAACCAAATATTACTACTTGTCGTTCAACTACGTATCAACCATTAGCAACCGTTACGTGTGTGCATAGCAGTAACAGCCAACAATGTTCAGTAAGAATATTATGATGTGTTGATGTTATTAATGAAGCTTTATTAACTATTTCACTTAGCTCTGTTGTTTGTAATAACTAATCAGCTAATTTATAATATACAATTTTATGTCAGCTATTAAAAACTTAAGCCATTGCACTTTTCTGTACTTTCAGGTGAATTTCTTCATTGAAAGTTGAAAGTTTTAGTAAATAATTTACAGAAATTTTGTTTCGTTTTAAGAATACAATCTTCAATGTCAACCAGCACTAAATTAATATCATACATTAATTATACAATGACAGAATTATAGAATTTCGGTAAGAATCTTGAGCAATACAAGTTCAAGTTGCAGATATATGTCCAGCTACTTGTTGGTTGTGGTTTAGCTTTTACTTTTGGGAACATTCTAGACATCATTAAATTTCCGTTAAATTAATACCATACATTAATTATGCAATGGCAGAATTATAGAATTGTGGTAAGAACCTTGAGCAATACAAGTACAAGTTGCAGATATATGTCCAGCTACTTGTTGGTTGTGGTTTAGCATTTTACATTAAATTTTGGGAACATTATAATGACATCATTAAATTTGAGCCGATTAAATTTTTTGTTGTGGTTTAGAACTTTTACCGTACATTAAATTAATATCAAATGCAATGGCAGAATTATATGGTTTAATTTTTGGAACATTCTAGTAAGAACCTTGAGCAATACAAATACAAGTTGCAGATATATGTCCAGCTACTTGTTGGTTGTGGTTTAGCTTTACTTTTGTGAACATTCTAGTCATCATTAAATTCCCATTAAATTAATACCCTACATTAATTATATAATGACAGAATTACAAAATTATGTAAGAATCTTGAGCAATAGTCCAAGTTAAGTTGACATTATTAAATTCCATTAAATTAATATCATATATGTCCAGCTACAATTTTTTGTTGTTGGTTTAGATTTATTTTTTCGGAACATTCTAGACATTATTAAATTCCATTAAATTAATATCATGTCCAAGTTGCAGATATATATATATATACAACTACTATGGTTTAGCTTTACTTTTTTAGAACATTTTAGACATCATTAAATTCTCATTAAATTAATGTCATACACTGATTATATCATTGTACGATATTAAGTTGAAGTTGTAAGTTGTAAGTTGCAGATATATGTCAAGCTACCTGTTAGTTGTGGTTTAACTTTACTTTTGGGAACATTCTAGACATCATTAAATTCTCATTAAATTAATATCATA
The DNA here is from genome assembly GCA_021605095.1 of Caerostris extrusa. Lineage (NCBI taxonomy): Eukaryota > Metazoa > Arthropoda > Arachnida > Araneae > Araneidae > Caerostris > Caerostris extrusa. Next base: position 46,554 of record BPLR01006169.1, read on the forward strand.
CATTATTTATATAATGACAAAATTACAGAATTTCGGTAAAAATCTTGAGCAATAGAAGTTGCAAATATATGTCCACTACTTCTTGGTTGTGATTTAGCTTGACTTTTAGAAACATTCTAGACATAATTATATGAATTATGAACTGTATATATGTATACAGTTCATAACAATTCATTTTAAATTTTATTTTATTTTATTTACTTTTTTTTGCAATAGGTTATTTTATTCAAAAATATAGTAAGGAAAATATCTATTATAAAATTAATTATATTTTAAGTCAATTACATGCAAACAATAGATTTTATGCAATATATCATGCCATTTAAAAGAAACTAAATAAATATTTTTTTATATTTCCTTCTGTCGCTCGAATAATTATATTAGTATCAAAATAAGACAATCCCTTTTATTTTCATGAAATAAAAAATTAAAAAGTTTCCTCCATATTAGTTCATTAAAATTTAAATTAATTCATAATATCATTTTGCCAATAAGTTTTTTTTTTTTTTTTACATTGTTTAAAAGATATCTCATTGTTCATATGTTAATTCAAGTAAGAGGCCATCTGAATTTTGAATTTCAACAGGATATATTCAGTTTCTCTGTGGAATTCTTGAATGCTATCTGTCAGATTTCGTTTATTCCCATTTGAGATCTTTTGTTTATTAGATTTCTATTATTGACTGAAGGAAAAAAAAAAAAAAATATGTATTGTTAGGTTAAAAAATTTCTAAATCTTTTTTTATCCTTAATTATGTGTGATTCATGTGTTTTCTGATGCTGTGATAATATTTATAATTTTGTTAATTTTAACTTTATATAAAAAGTATTGCATTATATTGTCACTGAATTACAAATAATGATTTAATTATTTTTATTGTAATTATCATCATTTATTTAGTATTCATCATTATTAAGTAATGATTTAATTATTCCTACTGTAATTCATCATTGTTAAGTAATGATTTAATTATTTCTATTACAATTCATTATTATTTATTATTCACCATTATTAACTATCAAGTATACTCAACCCACATTAAATCACCAACCTCGTGTTCGTAAAAAAAAACAGTTGTTTAAACAGCACTTTCTTATGCTGAATTACTAAGTAGGGTGCCGCGCCACTAGCTTAAGGCATGACCCACCGCTAACGTGCGTAATAATTATTTAGAAGGACTGAGGTTCGAATTCACTGGTGGCGACCGTTGCAGTCACTGCTTTCGAAAAAAGGAGACTCGATTTTGATTTGACAAAATGTATGCATGTCTTGAATCGACATTAATAATTAATTAATTCTGATCCATTTGCTTTGGAGAGTTGTCCAGGTTTTCTCCCATACGACACCAAAAACGAGGCAACAACCAGTGAAAGTCCTTCTCGAAAGCAATGCCATCTTTTCATCACTCGATGAGGGATGATCGGGCATAAATGCTTGAAACAGGAGGATGCATCACAAAAAAGTGTCAATCAAACGATGTATCACAAAAAGTGGCAATCAAGCGATGTATCACAAAAAGTGGCAATCAAGTGATGTATCACAAAAATTACAATCAAACGATGTATCACAAAAAAGTGGCAATCAAACGATGTATCACAAAAACAATCGAATGATGAATCAACGATGTATCACAAAAAAAGTGGCAATCAAGCGATGTATCACAAAAAGTGGCAATCAAGTGATGTATCACAATAAAATTACAATCAAACATGTAACAAAAAGTGACAATGTATCACAAAAAGTGGCAATCGAATGATGAATCAACGATGTATGTGGCAATCAAGCGATGTATCACAAAAAGAGGCAATCAAGCGATGTATCAAATCAGTGATGTATCACAAAAATTGTCTCACAAAAAGTGACAATCAAACGATGTTTAATGAGCATTTCTTGGCAATATGATTGTCTATACAAAATGCGCATTTCTTATATAAAACAATAATAAAAACTTCCATAAGGGAAATTAATGAACAATTTCCGCTTTTTAAAAATAATTTTTATTCGATAATTCAGAAAAAATTCATTAATACAAATTCCATTAAAAAGTATTGAAACCTTATTCTTTTGTTGTTGTTTTTAAATAAACATTACATAAACGTGCAAAAAAAATTAAAATGAAAATAAAATCAAAAAGGAATTACCTAAAAAAAAACATCGTATTGAAACAAAAAGTGTAAATTAATGTTTCAAACATAAAGCAAGTAGTGAATTTCAAGAAAATATTTATTGATTTAATTTCACAGAATTCCAAAAAAAAAAAAAAAAACATCATATTTATATGTGAAATATATCAAATTAAAAAAATATTTTTAAGTGACTACAAAAAACAGTATGCATTCTAATATGCAAACTAACGATGAAATAAATAGAGTTAAAATCTTATCTTTCTTATTTCAGAAATAAATAAGGAAACATTGAATACAACCTAATCTTAATAATGAATAATAATTCAATACATAATACATGAGTAGCAAAAGAAAAATAATAATTAATTGCATTTTGCAAGGAAAGCGAGCTTTACACAGATGCACTCATCTCTGCACTTAACTGCATACCAAAAGCACTTCGAAGATTAATATTCAGTTCTCTGCTAAATTTACATTAGTTATCTTTTCGTAAGTATGAGATTGCTTTTTCCTTTAAAAGAAATGTGTATTTAGCAGAAATTTAAATAAAAATATTGTAGGATTAAGTTGCTAATTTTCTGTCAGATATGGAATTATAATCCTTGCATATGAAAAAAATTGTTATCTTTCGGTTTAAAAACAGTTACTTCTTTCATTCTATTTTCAAAGGAACCTTTTTTATTGGAAGTATTAAATTATCAGAAAACATCAGCCTTAAAAATTTTAAAAATAATACGGAAGTATCTCCGCACCAAAAGACTACAAATATATTTATAAATATATACATGTATAAATGTATATAAATGAATCCTGATTATAAAAATTTGTTGTGCGAAAACTATTATAATTAGATATATGTTCGTTTGAATATATCGTAAGTACCGTTAGAAATTTTGTAATGAGACTGACTATGTTACATACTGTCTTAGCGATCGTTGCGACAGGTTTCGGGGTCGAGTTCAGTGTCATGGATGCTTGCAGTAGTTTGGAATCCACTTTAAACCCTAGATGCCGGTCTAATATGACTGTAGAATGTTGGGCGTAGACTGACAACTCCCACCCAAAAAGAAAAACATCACCTGTCTCGAAATTTGCCAGTAGGCAGACGTCTTCGGACCACCATGTGTTGTTGCGCAAATGAAGAAGAAGGTATTCCTTAAGAAATATCTTTGTTAATGTAACTTATCACTCCCCATTAATGCTTAAGAGTCACATATATTAATATTTTTAAGTTTTTGCTTCGTTTAAAAATTTACACATGTAAATATTAAACTGGACCTGATGGGCGAGTGACTAGCGCTAGGTGCCACAGTTTTCGGGTTCGAGTCCTGGCTATGCCATGGATTTTGTAGGATGAAATTTGGATGTTTGTAGGTTTGTGGTTTGGAATCCACTTTAAATTGTAGGTCTTCGTCTAATATGACTGTACAACGTTAGGCGTAGGAATGACATCTCAATCCCGCATAAAAAAGCATCTCCTGCCTCGAAATCGGCTAGTAGGCAGACGGCTTTGATCCACCATGGGGCTATTGCGCCAATGAAGAAGAAAAAGAAAACATACTTCCTTAGTATGTAGTAGTAAATTTAAAAACTGATAGCTCGGAGAATGTCAAAGGGGTATTATATTTTTTTGCTAAATATCCTTTAATATACTGTCTGTAACAGTACACACAGCTTCTTTTATCCTAGATTCCAGTTCTCCAATATCATCCACTGGTGTGGCAATGACTATTTTCTTGATATACTATAGCTCCTAAAGAAAAAAACGAGAGGAGAAATAACGTAAAGCCATGATGTTGTTTCATCCCTTCCTATACACCTGGCGGAAATGTTTCGTCTAGCAACCCAAGTGGAAAGGTGCGCCATCTTGTCGATAAATAATACATGGTTGAAATTCTTTTAACTGAGTTAATGAGACTTGCAATGAATGAATTGCAATAAATAGTAATCGTGAAATGAGTTGCAAAGAACAGTTCCAACAAATCTAAGTAAACATTAACGGCGATCTTTTTCCATGAAGAAAAGCAACCCATTAACTTTGTTATGCATAAGGCCGCCCCAAACATTAACCTAGTGCTTCCTCTCACCTATTCAAAAAAATTGCGGATTCTCTGATTTCAAGATACTTCATTATGTTTATTTACTTTTCCGCAGATATGAAAATTAAATTCACTGAAAAATAAATGCAATTTAAATATTGGTCTTCGACATCAATTCTGTACAGAATCTCAATTGCGAACTCTATATGTTTCGGACAATTATTTGATTGCAGAACCTCAATTGCACTTATAAGCATTAAACCTAAGCCTTTTATAAAGAATTTTAACTACAATTGTTTGTGATATCAGCAGTTCCCTTGATACAATATCAATTGCGTTTATAGGACACCCTGATATGAACCGAACGACAGTTGCTTCGTTAACGGTAGACCTCCACATCTCGGAAGATAAAAAATTCTCCTGTTTATATAAACTTTATTGGCTTTATAGTAAGAGGATTGCACCCATAACAACGTTGAACACAAGCGATTTCGTTTCGTGAAACCAAAGCACACGTCGTGCTTTCTCCTTCATCGATGCCATTTTGGGCAAAAAATGATGTCTTCCTTTAACATTTACCAATGATTTATTCTGTAGAAATGGAGCCCTCTATGCCACACAAAAATTGTTAAAAGTAAACCGATACCAGAATTACATTAGTACATTCAATTGTTATTTTGCAATAATTTTTTATAATCAGGAAAAGATTTTGTCCTAATCTTGTATAGACGGCCTGATGCCCAATTGGCTAGAGCTCTGGCCATTGGTATCACAGGCATGGATGTTTGTTTGTGGTTCGGAACCCACGTTAAACTGTAGGTCCCTGTCTAATTAGTCCAAAGTGTGCAAAACATAACCTAAAGAGACAAAAAACCAAACAATCTTGTCTAGCATATAATTAGCCGTGTATGATAACCCTTTTCGCTTTTTTTTATTTAATTATTTCCACTTTTGAATTCACTTGTTGCATTAAACCTACATTCTTTCACGTCTATCATCGAACCGCAAGTTCTTGTCATTTTTCAAAGTACTAATTTGACATTATTTCGTGAACTGTCTGGATTTATTCGGTTTTCACGCTCTGTAAACTACTTTGTATACTGCAGCTACTTTGTAAACTTCTAACAGCATTATTTCTATCCTGTGATAAACATGATGCTCTCTCGTAACACCTAACCTGCTACAAATATGTGTTGCACAGCAACAGTAAGGAAACAATTTTTGGAACATTAATAAATTTTAGTTCTTTTATCATTCTCAACTTTGTTTTGTCTTATTACTTATCAAACTAACTAACTAACTGACTACCTCCGCTGTACTACAGTTCATGGTGGACTATGGCTTTCAGCCTACTGGTAGATCCTTAAACAGGAAAAGTTTTTTTTTTTTACGGAGTAGGGTTGTCAGTCTATGCCGTACGCTCTACGGTCATATTAGACCGTGACCTACGTTTAAAAAGTGGATTCCGAATCACTACAATAATCCATGACACCGCAGTCACTCGAAACCGAAACCTGTGTCACCAAGCGCGAATCACTCAACCATCAAGGCCTGCTTACCAGAAACCCTTTAAAATCGTCCACATGTTAAATCACTTCTATTTCCTCATCTAGTGTTCTTATTGTCTTTCACAAAAGATGGGATTCAAATTAAATCCATTATTACAAATACCTCTTCATTCTAATTTTTTTTTTTTTTTTTTTTTCTTCTGCTTTGACAGTTTCAGCTGTCTCTCGATGCAGGTGATTCCATGATCTTCCAGATCAATCACTGCTAACAGAGATCTTTTTTCCTGCAGATTTTTCATATCGCAGCAATTTTTATTTTATTTTATTTTTTTTTTTTCCTTTTTCTGTGTGGGGGTTCCGATCCGAGGAGTTTCCCAGCACGTGCCACCTGTACCATCCACTGGTACATCCCCCTCCATCCCTCCAGATGCTGACATTTCTTGCGGTGCGCACAATGGGAACAGGACCGGCCATTGTTGCCTCGCTGCAGAGAGCAGTTTTGCCATGATCTACTTGACAATAGGGGTTGAAGAATGCATACGCCATCTGCGTGTGGGGAGGGAAGGAAAGGGGGAGGAGAATAAAAATGTCAGACGATAATATAAAAAAAAGTACACGAGGATGCAGAGAAGTCACGAGGTAAAGAAATTACAGAATGAATAAGTATAATTTCGATGCCCCCACGTAAGTGATATAAATAGAAATGTATGCTATAATAACAGATTTATGTATTCTAGATTTGGTTTAAAGTGCCTGAATTTATATTGAAACTACATAATTATTTTGGATAATAGTATCGATTATGTTTCTTAAGCATAAAATGACCTTTAAACTTATCTGTTAATAAAAATCCAATGTTAACCTAAAGTAAATGATGTAAATGTTATATTATGAGGTAATGAATTAAGTTAAAGGTATCATTAGGTATATTATAACAAAGCCGCCATTTGCTAAAAGTTACCCTATGATACAAAAAAAGTATTTCAATGTAGAATTCAGTGCTTTGTCTGTGAGCTTTATTATTATTAAAAGAACTACTTAAAATTTTAGTTTTTATTTAAGTTTTGTTAAAAAGAGTATCCAAATAGCTCCTTAAAAATGCTATTTATTGCTGTTACTATCAGTATTTCAATGTAGCAATCAGTGAATTTTTTTTGTATATTTTATTATTATTAAAAAACGCCTAAAAGTTTTTAGTTTTTAAGTTTTTTAAAAAAGAATATCAAAATAACTACTTAAAAAAAACAACATTTCCTATCAGTATTTCAATGTAGCATTCAATGACTTTTTTTGTATGCTTTATTATTAACAGAACTGCTTAAAAATTTTGATTTTTTAAGTTTTTGTTAAAAAGAATATCAAAAATAGCTGCTTAAAAGCACTATTTATTGCTGCTACTATCAGTATTTCAATGTAGCATTCAGTGAATTTTTTGTATGCTTTATTATCATTAAAAGACCTGCCTTAAAATTTTAATTTTTATTTAAGTTTTTGTTTAAAAGAATATCAAAATAGCTTTTATAAAAGCAACATTTATTACTATTCTTATCAGTATTTCAATGTAGCATGTTTTTTTTTTTATGTGCTTTATTATTAACAAAAGAACTGCCTAAAAATTTTAGAATTTAAGTTTTTGTTACAAAGGGTATCAAAAAATAGCTCCTTAAAAAAGCACTATTTAATACTTTTCCTACCAGTATTTTAATCTAGCATTCAGTGAATTTTTCGTATGTTTTATTATTAATAATAAAAGAACTGCCTAAAAATTTTAGTTTTTAAGTTTTTGTTAAAAAAAGAATATCAAAATAGCTTCTTAAAAAGCACCATTTATTGCTATTATTGTCAGTATTTCAATGTAGCATTCAGTGATTTTTGTAGTAGTTATTATTATTAAACAAATTGCCTAAAATGTTTGGTTTTTATTTAAGGTTTTGTTAAAAATAGCATCAAAATCTCTTTAAAAAGTACCATTAAGTATTAGTACTTAGTATCTCCTTAAAAAAGTACCATTTATTACTGTTCCTATCAGTATTTCAATACAACATTCAGTTTTTTGTATGCTTTATTATTATTAAAAAACTGCCTAAAATTTTTTTTATTTGTAATTTTTTTATTAAAAAGAGTATCAAAATAGCTCCTTAGAAAGCATCACTTATTACTATTTCTATCTATCTATAATAATTGGATTTTCTGCATTTTTTTTCCTTTAGATATTTTAAATAGAACTGATGATTAAATTTATTATTTAATTTAAACATTTAACTAAATTTGTAGCAAATGAATATTTCTTAAACAAAAGAACTAAGAAACAAATGCAATAAAAGTACACACCAAAAAAAAAAAGGGGAAATGAATAAATGGAACTCCGACGACATTGGATTTAATTGGTACTAATTGAATGAATTAAATTTAATCTTGAGTAATTTTTGAAGTTCGTTTAATTAAGTTTCCGTTAATTTGGCTGCTTTTTAATTCCTTACTTATCCTAAGGAAATTTAAACATTAATACTTAATTATGTCTAAGAGTAGATTATTAAAAGAGTTTGAACGTAGAATTTAATTTTCAAGATGCAATGTATTTATTTTTCGTGAATTCAGAAATCAATTAATTTTTCTAAAAAAAAAAAGTGAATATCAGTAATTAAATAAATTATAATTTACTTTGCACCATACTTTACCCTATATTTGTCATTTAAAATAATATACACTAAAATAATGTAAAAATAATATAACCTATTACACTTAAAACAACGTACACTAAAATTATTTAAAATATTACACCTAAAATAATGTAAAATATTACACCTAAAATAGTGTAAAATATTATACTTAAAATAATGTAAAATATTACACCTAAAATAATTTAAAATATTACACTTAAAATAATATAAAATATTACACCTAAAATAATGTAAAATATTACACTTAAAATAATGTACACTAAAATAATGTAAAAATATTGCATTTAAAATAATGTAAAATATTGCACTTAAAGTAATGCACACTAAAATAATGTAAAGTATTAAACTTAAAATATTGTACATTAAAATAATGTTACACTTATAATGTACTCTAAAATAATATAAAATATTGCTCTTAAAATAATGTATCCTAAAAACTGTAAAATATTACACTTAAAACAATGTACACTAAAATTATTTAAAATATTACACCTAAAATAATGTAAAATATTATACCTAAAATAATATAAAATATTACACCTAAAATAATGTAAAATATTACACCTAAAATAATTTAAAATATTACACTTAAAATAATATAAAATATTACACCTAAAATAATGTAAAATATTACACTTAAAATAATGTACACTAAAATAATGTAAAATATTGCATTTAAAATAATGTAAAATATTGCACTTAAAGTAATGCACACTAAAATAATGTAAAGTATTAAACTTAAAATATTGTACATTAAAATAATGTTACACTTATAATGTACTCTAAAATAATATAAAATATTGCTCTTAAAATAATGTATCCTAAAAACTGTAAAATATTACACTTAAAACAATGTACACTAAAATTATTTAAAATATTACACCTAAAATAATGTAAAATATTACACCTAAAATAGTGTAAAAATATTATACTTAAAATAATGTAAAAATATTACACCTAAAATAATTTAAAATATTACACTTAAAATAATATAAAATATTACACCTTAAAATAATGTAAAATATTACACTTAAAATAATGTACACTAAAAATAATGTAAAATATTGCATTTAAAATAATGTAAAATATTGCACTTAAAGTAATGCACACTAAAAAATAATGTAAAGTATTAAACTTAAAATATTGTACATTAAAATAATGTTACACTTATAATGTACTCTAAAATAATATAAAATATTGCTCTTAAAATAATGTATCCTAAAAACTGTAAAATATTACACTTAAAAACAATGTACACTAAAATTATTTAAAATATTACACCTAAAATAATGTAAAAATATTACACCTAAAATAGTGTAAAATATTATACTTAAAATAATGTAAAATATTACACCTAAAATAATTTAAAATATTACACTTAAAATAATATAAAATATTACACCTAAAATAATGTAAAATATTACACTTAAAATAATGTACACTAAAATAATGTAAAATATTGCATTTAAAATAATGTAAAATATTGCACTTAAAGTAATGCACACTAAAATAATGTAAAGTATTAAACTTAAAATATTGTACATTAAAATAATGTTACACTTATAATGTACTCTAAAATAATATAAAATATTGCTCTTAAAATAATGTATCCTAAAAACTGTAAAATATTACACTTAAAACAATGTACACTAAAATTATTTAAAATATTACACCTAAAATAATGTAAAATATTACACCTAAAATAGTGTAAAATATTATACTTTAAAATAATGTAAAAATATTACACCTAAAATAATTTAAAATATTACACTTAAAATAATATAAAATATTACACCTAAAATAATGTAAAATATTACACTTAAAATAATGTACACTAAAAATAATGTAAAATATTGCATTTAAAATAATGTAAAAATATTGCACTTAAAGTAATGCACACTAAAATAATGTAAAAAGTATTAAACTTAAAATATTGTACATTAAAATAATGTTACACTTATAATGTACTCTAAAATAATATAAAATATTGCTCTTAAAATAATGTATCCTAAAAACTGTAAAATATTACACTTAAAACAATGTACACTAAAATTATTTAAAATATTACACCTAAAATAATGTAAAATATTATACCTAAAATAATATAAAATATTACACCTAAAATAATGTAAAAATATTACACCTAAAATAATGTAAAATATTATATTTAAAATAGTGTAAAATATTACACCTAAAATAATGTAAAATATTATACTTAAAAATAGTGTAAAATATTACACTTAAAATAATGTAAAATATTACACTTAAAATAATGTAAAATATTACACTTAAAATAATTTAAAATATTACACTTAAAATAATATAAAATATTACACTTAAAATAATATAAAAATATTACACCTAAAATAATGTAAAATATTACACTTAAAATAATGTACACTAAAATAATGTAAAATATTGCCTTTAAAATAATGTAAAATATTAACACTTAAAATAATGCCCACTAAAATAATGTAAAGCATTAAACTTAAAATATTGTACATTAAAATAATGTAAAATATTACTTATAATGTACACTAAAATAATGTAAAATATTGCTCTTAAAATAATGCACCTAAAAAAATTTAAAATACTACACTTAAAATAATCCACACTAAAATAATTTAAATATTAAACTTCAAATAATGTACACTAAAATTTGTAAAATATTACTCTTAAAAACAATGTGCACTAAAATACTGTAAAATTTTAGACTTAAAATAATGTTTATTAAAATAAAGTAAAATATTACACTTAAAATAATTTACACTAAATTATGCTCTTTTACTACACGTAAATAAAATTAACAATTTCTAATACTACTATAAAATTGTCAAATACAATATGACTAACAAAATTAATAATATAAAAATATAATATACCTAACATAAATTAAACTGCTCTCAGACAAATACAAAAATAGCATATTATAATAAATTGCAAATTAAAAACTTGTAAATACCGGAGACATGGATATTACGTAAGTCCATAAAGTTAAAAAATTTGTTGCTTATGATACAGAAATGGATGTAGAAAATTAAATTTTACTTAAAATATAATTATTTTAAGGATGGTTAATAACGTATTTTCTTTTAAAAATTAATTTAAGGAACATCCATATTGTTCTTAATTAAACCCCCTTACACTATTCAATCCATTCACAACATGTTCTATATCTGCTCATCTCCCATTTCCACACCTTATATTAAACAGTTACAAAATGTAGCTCGTCAAATAAGATTTTTAAACCTTCTAATATTACTATAAAATTACCAAATACGTTATGAAATAGAATAAATAAACACTATAAAAACGTAAAAACATCTTATTAACATCAGGCAGGCAAAATAAACTGCAAAGAAAACGATATCAAAAACAAACGAGATGAATATTGTAAAGTGTTTAGTCTGTGAAGTTATGAAAATTTGCTATTGAAGATTCAGCAATGGATGCAGAAAATACAATTTGTATTTCAAATATAATTGTTTCTAAGCATGGTTAATAACCTATTTCCTTTTCAAAATTAATTTAAGGAGCATCTATCTATATTGTCTCTTAATTAAAACCCCGTACCCTATTCAATCCATTTTCATGCATTATATCTATTTATTTCCCATTTCTATACCTTTATATAAAACAGTTAAAAAAATGTAACTGGTAAATAAAAATTTGTAAACTGGTAAAATTTGTAACTGGTAAATAAATTTTGTATTTGTAATCTATTACTATAAAATTACCAAATACGATATGAAATAGAATAAATAAATAACATAAACATCTGGCAGACAAAATAAAATTGATAAAAATCTGGTAAGGAAAAAAACTTATTTTGTATTTCAAAGTTAATAAATAATATAATAATGTAATATATCTTATAAACATCAGGCAGACAAATTAAAGAACACAGCACACGATATCAACAATAAACGTGCAGGTGAATATTATAAATTGCTTAGTTTATGAAGTAATGAAAACTTGCTGTTTAAGATTCAGAAATGGGAATAGAAAATTTATTTGTATTTCAAAGATAATAGTCTCTTAGAATGATTATTTTAATCCCTTTATTCTATAAAAAATTAAATTTGGGATTTTCCATCTCGTTTTTTACGGGTTACATGGACATTTAGAGTTGAATATGTCATTCACCAAATATTCCAAATCTTTGCGATGTCTATAGATCATTATCCTTATTCTCAATTAATGTTATTATATAGCTATGTAGATTATCATCATATATATAGTTGTATACATCATATATAGTCGGCTAAATAAATATCTTGAAGGAATTTTTTTACGGTACAATTCCAACTCATTTTTACTCGATCGCCCTTTATGGGCAGTATGGCATTATGTGAATTATGATGACATAATATTTTACGTTGCCATTCGTGGGTTATGATGGCATGTAGAACTGAATATGTCATTCAACAGATATTTCAAACTCTACATTTTTAGCGATGTCAATAGATCATCATTATCCATGTCCTCATGTAAAACATAAAAAAGATTCCTAAAGTAAGTCTTTAAAAGGCATTATTAGTCCATAAAAATATTCACTACTATTAGGGTGGTTAAATTTCCACTATAATATTCAAAAAATGAAATAAAAGAAACGGACTTTTTTTAAAAAAATATGCCCGAAACATACCTAATTTATGGCTTTATGATGACTGATGATGATTTAAAAATAGTTTGGGCGGAAAATTTTTCAAATTAAATTACTGTCCAGTTTCAAACTAGAAGCATTTGTCTCAAAATGTCAAATACCAACGACAATAAGCGAGAAAGTTCACTAATCAAATGGATAGTAACGTTTTAAATTCAGATTCGTTTGCAATGCTAACTAATATTGCGAAATTTCATGCACACATCCACCAAATTCGCAAGATTTTTATAAATATTGTTGTATTTTGCATTTAAAAACTGAAACCTGTTCAAAGTATATAAAAATTTCATTTCCGTCTAATCAGCGATTTCATTTAAAAATTCTTTTTAAATTGTAGTGTTTATTTTTTATTGTGATTTCAAAACTATAAATTCGCATTATGACCTGTCTTATTATTTAAAAATACTGTCGTTATTTATATTTAGATGAATAATGTATTAATAATTTTTTATTTGAAGAATATTTTATCAAAATCATTCAGTTTTTCCTATTTGTCCAAATCGATTTTTTTTCAATAGTTGTCCTTTTAAAAAAGTTATTATTTTAATCCTGCAAATTATTTCACAAATAAAAATACTTGAAGTTTTAGAAAAAAAGCACATAAATATATTTTTAAATTTATAGCATACCTTTTATAATCTTGAAAATACAAAATGGAAAAAATTTTCTTACCTGAAATAAAAAAATATAATAGTGTTAAATATAACGCTCGTATTCATTTACTTAAAAAATATGATAATAAATATTTCATAAAGAGTATGAACATTAAGTTTAAATTAATAAATATGGAAATGAATTTAAAATATTTTTCATATAATAAAATGTTACGTTAATGTTAAATATTATAATTTTGTTAATATTATGTTTTTGTTAATGTTAAATGTTAAAAATGTTCTTAAAACAAATTTATTGACTTTATTCAAACTTTCAACGTCGTTTGAATAAAGTCCCGAATTAAGTCGCCGACGAATAAGTTCTAACATAACGATATAAATTTTTTAAGAAGTAATAAAAAATTATATATCTTGATATTTATTAATTATATATAATGATATACTTTTAAAAATTTTTTTTTTTTTTCTAAATCTCAAATTTATAAAAAATTCTTTTCTACATTAAGACAGGGAAAAAAGCTTTTTAACTAAAACATTTTAAAATTTGCGAATGAGTTAAATATTATCAAAGAAAGGAAAGTTTTCAACAAAAATTTTGGGAAAACTTAAATTCAGTTTGTCTTTATAATTAAAAATAAAATTATATTTTTTGAATCAAATTTAATTTTTCGATTAAGCAAATTTTAAATACTTGATTAAATCTAAATCTTAGTACCTCTGTCAGATACGTTTGATTTAAAAAATTATATATTTAGCTATAGTTCAATATGATATAATATATTTCATATTAGTATGTTTTGATAGAAAAAAAATATCATTGAAAATTAAAAATATGACATGGTTTTTTTAACCTCAATTTGTAAAGTACTGTTATGGAAACATAATGATATAAAAATGGAACATATTATAGTCACTGAAAATAGCATGATAGTCATGGGTCGTATTATAAAATTAGTAAAAGAAATAAACGCAGAAGTATTGCAAATTGTTTGCATACTTCTATATATTATAGACATTTGTCCTAAAATGTCAAAATATTATATCAATATATAAAAATTTTAAAGTCACAAATAACATAATCAGTTAACAAATGCACAGTATTAAAATTTTCGTGTCCATTTATAATCTAAATTGTAGATTATTTATCAAACTGTTCCCGTAGTTAAAGACACAAATTTAAAACTTTTCCCAAATATTTTAAACAAAACAAGAATTCTATTCAAATTACAGATGATAACGAATAAATTAAAGTATTGCAAGTGATTGATAGTAAAAATGTTAAATTTATTAAAAATAGGTAAAATGCTGAAATATTAAAAAAAAATATACAAATAAATGAAAGAAACGAAAAATTTTTATTAAACAAAATCAAATTTCAATCAGTGACCTTCAATCCTAATCAATGACCTTATAACGAGAGGAACATGAATTTATTCATATCAAAAATACAATAATAATAATAATGATGAATGAATAGCATAGAAAAATGTATTAAAATTCTAAGCCACAAATTTAAATAAAAAAAAAAAATTATTACATTAAATGTTAATGAATGAAATTGAATGAATGAATTTCTGGGAAAAATCGATTATAAATATTATTATGTATCAAAAGACTATAAAATTTGATGTATAACTTGTTTATATTTTATATGCCAATTATCCATACAAAAAAATAAACATGTAGTTGATCCTTGATGGGACCAATTTAAAATTGATGAGAATGATTATACTATTGATGATAACATCCATAGCGAATTTTATATAATGTTACAGAATTTAAAAGGAAATATTTTTTATTTATTCATCTTGTTCTAATGATCACTTAATTAAGAAACCAGAATTTTCTAAAGATCGATCGATTGATTATAAATCAGAAAAAGTCTTGAAACGCTTTTTAAAGTCAAACTAATAATAGAAAGCTTTAAGTTGTTCTAACATGCTTCCAATCCTTCAAGTCGTGTTTTCAATCTTTCATTTAAATGATTTTTATTTTTATTTATTATTTCGTGACTTCATTTTTGATTAAATGAAATTGTCAATGCTCTTTCCTGTCAATTTTTGTTATCAATTTGTCGTTATCCAGAACAAATTATCAAGAGAAGCAGGAAAATAATTTTATTAAAAAATATTTCACTCAAGAATTAAAAATAATTTTTGAGAAATGGCACGCAGAATGTTAGGCTTGGCTCTCTGTAATTCTTAATTTGAGTATTTCTTAATTGTATGCACTGATAATTAGATGAATTCAAAGCCGTTAAAGCATTTATATAAAAACATATATATATATAATGCATATAGATAACTTTAATGTATACTACTATGTCCAAAAAGTAAGAACATTTTTCAATTTAAATTTCCCGGCGCATATGGTATTTCAATTTTTAACTTTTTAGGTTGTTGGCACTGTCCTTGCATCTCTGTGAAATCTTACGTCAAAATATTCATTAGTGTTTGAGTGACGCTTGGTTTTGGGAGATGCTAAAACTGATTCCGGCGATTTTTGAAATGTTTGAATTCATTGAGCAAAGAACTTGCATTCAATTTTGTTTGCAGGAAAGTATAGAATGTTGCAGAAGGCATTCGGTGAGTATTCCCATATTGGAAAGAAATGTTTATAAGTGGCTTAAACAGTTCAAAGAAACCAGAGAACGCGTTGAAGACGAAGAGTCCTCTGGTCGACCCTCAACATCAACCGACGAAGCTCAAGTCCAAAAAATTAAAACTTTGGTGCTTGCAAACTGTCGATTTACAATTAGAGACCTTGCTGAGGATGTTGGAATTTCAAAATTCCATTTTAAAAAGATGTTTTGGGCCTCAAACGCGTCAAAGCTCAATTGGTACCGAAAAACACTGAATGCGACATGTCACATTGCATTGATTCTTCGTGACTTTTCGACAAAAATGAAACCCTTATCGTTCCACAACAAACTTATTTAACTGATTTAGCATCGTGCTACTTTGGCTATTCCCTATACTCAAAAGACCACTCCGATGACAACATTTTGAGTCGATTGAAGAACATTTCAAAAATCGCCGGAATCAGTTTAGCGTCTCAAAAACCAAGCGTAACTCAAACACCATTGAATATTTTGACGTCAAATTTCACACAGATGTCAAGGACAGTGCTAACAACCTTAAAAGAAAAACAAATTGAAATACCATATGCTAGGGAAATTTAAATTGAAACTGGTCTTACTTTTTTGGACACAGTAGTATATAATTTATATAGCATTTTCTAATAGTTAGAAATAAATTAAATAAAATCGTGGTAGGAAAATGCCTTAAAAAATGAAAAAAGCCTTAAAAAAGAAATAACCATTAAAATAATGCATTTAAATGTTACGACAGAATGTTACATTTGACTCTCTGGTACTTCTTAATTTGAGCATTTTTAATTTTTTTGACCTTTTTTTCAAATCAAGGCAAGCACTAAGAAGCACTTAGACAATTGTCTTTCATGCCTTAAGGCAAGCGCTGCGCAGACGTTACTCACTTAGCACTACCCAGGAGGTGAGTGTAGCTTGAAGATAAGCTACGGACGCGGAGTAACAATACCCCTGCAACGCTCTACGATCATGTTAGACCGGGACCTACGGTTTAAAGTGAATTCGAACCACTACAAACATCCATGGCACCGCCGGGACTCGAACCCAAAACCTGTGGTACCGAGCACCAGAGCGCTAGCCACTCGGCCATTCAAGCCCTGCATTTTTAATTATATACATGTTAATCAAAATTCAAATCCATTAATAGAATTTATTATCTATTAAAGCATTTTCTATTAATTAAAAATAAAATAAATAAAATTGCAGAAAATTATTATTAAAATATTATTAAAATAATGCGTTTAAATGTTAGGTTTGGTTTTCTGGTACTTCTTAATATGAGTATTTTTTTTTTTAATTATTACATATAAATTATTTATATAACATTTAATTATTACATATGATTAATTAATTAAATATTATTCAGATTCAAAGCCATTAATAGAAGTTTATTAACTATTAAATCAATTTCTAATAGTTAGAAATAAATTAAATAAAATCTTTGTAGAAAAAATGCCTTAAAAAAGAAATAACCTAACATAGAAGTTTTATATGCTACATTATATAAAGTGTTATTTCTTTTTTAAGGCTACTTTCTACAACGATTTAAGTTACTTTTATTTCTAATTATTAGAAAATGCCTTAATAGATAACAAATTCTATTAATGACGTTGAGTGATAAATAATTTAATTATTTTTTTGCAGCTATGCAGGTAATGTACCTAAAAGGAATGTTCTTTGCTACCAAATCTTAATTTAATTTGGCTTAAATGATTCAAGCATGCAGCACTAATTAAAGTTTAACAGAACAGGGGAAAAAAGGAAACATTTCTTTTTTTTATTTATTTATAAAAGAATTCTAAACATCTCTAAAGAATAAAACAGTTACTTGGAAGCAAATTGGATGCAATTTTCTGGATCCTAATAGATATTTTTTTTTTTTATCTAAAAGGCAAATTCTTCTATTGGTCAAGTTAATCCACTTTAATATAACATTAATGCTACTGTTTTGTATTTTCAATATTTGTTCATATTCTCCCTACATATATTTATATATCTTGTTCAAATTTTCAATCGTTAATAAAATACTTTTTATTCATACACTCAAGTTCAAATACATTTTTTTTTTAACTTGTAGTGGACGACACTTGATGTTAATACAGTTTTTCACAAATATTAATTCATTAATTAAATTTAATTAATTAATTTTAGTTTTATATGGGAGAAAAAAATGTCTCTTATATAAGATATTTAGCAGGATATAAATTTAGGAATAAATACCGTCGGTAGCGAAGCGTGTAGATCGCTGGCAAAAAATTTATTTTTCAGATTCTTTTTCATTCTGCGTTTCTAGTCTGATTCAAGGAGGGAACAAAATGGAAAATGAAACACGTGAATAAATTAGTGAGAGAGATGGAAAGTGTGTATGTGAGAGAGACAGACAGAGAACTTAAAAAAAAAATGAATGAAAATTATTTATAAAGGACTTCCTGCAATATAATGAAAAAGAAATTTGTCGTGCAATGGCAAAGTTGGTAGAGCGTTGGCGTAGAATCTTCATACCTTCGGATAAAATCTCGTAGAAGCCAAAAATATTATTTGATTTTCAAATAAAAGTAACTAAAATAAAGTTTTTTTTATTGACCTAAGTAGGAATTGACTTAATTTTTTTTTTTATATTACTTTTTCTTATATAAGTCGGTCTTTGTAATTGGTAAGACTAGCGCTCTGTCGCACGGTGTTACAAGGTTCGAGTACAGGAGGTGCCATTGATGATTGTAGTTGTTCAGAATCTACTTTAAACCGTAAGTCCCAGTCTACTAAGACTGTTGAGCGTAGAGCTGACAACCCTATCCTGTAAAGTGAAAACATCTGTTTCGAAATCCGCCAATAGGCAGATGGCCTTGGGCCAGCCATAGAGACTATTGCGCCAATGAAGATTGGATAGGTTTGGTGTGTCGCTCTACGGTCATTTTGTGTACACTTTAAGCTAATTAGGCTGGGATCTACAGTTTAACGTGGATTTCAAAACCATGCCGCTTCCAGGATTCGAATCTGAAGCCTACGGTACCAAAGGCCAGACGTTAGCAAATTGGCCATTAGGTCGCACGCCAATGAAGAAGTAATTGGTATGTTTTCCATTCTTTTATCTTTTATTATTAAAAGTAGAAATAGTACGCTGCAGAGTTAAGAAAAAAAGAGTAGAATTTATGACAAATGCAGCAAAAAACAGGTATCAACACTAGGAGTGCTTAGTTGAAGTTCTACAAGTGTTCTGCAATAAGATATAAGGAGCAATTACCTTTGAAAGTCCAATAAGAAGATATTACTCATACACCTGCCTACACAACTACTTTAATTGGGCAAAATGGTTACAAAATTTATATATATATATACGTGTGTATGTAGATTTTATTATATTGTGTTTATTATTTTTAATTAAAAGAAAACTATTTTTTTTATTGCAAATAGATTTTCTAATCGTCAAGTAGCACTTGTTTTAAAAGTTGTCTAAAGAAATTAATTATTATAAAAATATAAGGTAGAAAATTTACCTTATTAGTTTTCAATTTATTTTCCAAACTAACGGTATCATGTTCTTAAAAACTAATTACAAGCAAATTAAAAAACAAAATTAAAACTAATTTTGTACAATAATTCCCAACAAAAATTGGGAATTCTTGTACAAGAATGATTGTTTTATTGTCAAATTATTTAAAATCTGGAACTTTTAAGTCTGTACAGATATTTTTCGTTTATAAAATCTATCAAAACGAAAATTTCTTTATTTTATGTAACTAGGCAACACTGGGTCATATCTACTAGTATTATATGAAATCATACACTAATATAAATATCCCTCGTTGAGCAGAAAACCTTGGGGACAATCATGCATCTACAAAAAATGAAAGAAAAATAAACCCTGCATAGTATTTCCAAACTTTTCACGTGCGGCGGCAATTAATTCTGTATTAATAATTCCCCGCCATGCCCCAAACATATCAATATGTAATAAGATGAACAGGGAATGGCCAAGTCAGTCTCTTTTCGGTTCTGGTTCGGGACATGAATAAGGCATGATGTCAAACCCCGCCAATGGAATTCATTTTAACAACCCAATTAGAGGAGAAGCCTTTTTATCTGCGCAATTCGCAGAGTCTTTGGGGGGGCTATTTTTGCGAACTAATATAGTGAGATGCAGTGTCTCATAATTGTCACAATAAAGCTAGTATCAATCTTCACAGGAATTACAAGTATTGAAGTGTATAGTAAGGTTATAGTGGCCCGCATTGTAAATTTATTTCTAATAAAGGCAATC
Source organism: Caerostris extrusa (assembly GCA_021605095.1). Lineage (NCBI taxonomy): Eukaryota > Metazoa > Arthropoda > Arachnida > Araneae > Araneidae > Caerostris > Caerostris extrusa. Next base: position 67,055 of record BPLR01006169.1, read on the forward strand.
TAATAAATAAAATAAAATAAAAAAAATATTAGAAAACTGAAATTTTCAAGAACATATAGCTCTCATCGTATTACATAGTATTTCTGCTGGAGGGATGACATAGTCTAAAAATGTCCGTCGTGCTGCTCTAACATTGTGATAACAAAATTGTAGTACAACAACGTGTTTTAAGCGATCCAGGAGTTTTAGACGGACATTAAATAGTTCTCCTAAAAGAGTCAAGAGAAATCGAACACTGTCCAGGAACTTGTGTTTCTTTTTTTTTTTTTTTTTTTTTTTTTTTTTGCTAGAAGATTTGTCCTTTCGTTTCCATCAATTCCAACATGTGATTATATATATATATATATATACTTCCCCACCGTGTTTTTTCACGTAAAATATTGTTAAATGGATATACTTTATTAAATAGTCTATCTTTTTGTAATCTACACTTATTGGTCATATTATCTATCTTTATCTTCAAAAAAAATATTCATCATACTGTTCATGTTTTAAAAACTTTCTAAATTTGAAATTAATTTTGTTTGAATGTTTGGTTTGGTTTGAGCTCTACAGTCATTTCGTGCACATTTTGGGTTAATTAATTAAACCGGGACCTACAGTTTAAAGGGGATTCCGACCCATTAACAAACATCCATGCCTCCCGCCAGGATTCGGAATTGAATCCTGTAGTACCAAATGCCAAAAAGCTAACCAATTGGCCATCAGGTTTCGAAATGAATTAGTAAATTATTGCGGTTTAAATGCACTATTTAAATATTTAAATAATATAAATCAGAAAATGTGTTACGATTTTCCAAAATTTGTTAACATTTTTGTTGATAATTAATTTGTTAATATGTAAACTAAAATGTAAAATAATGCATCCATGTAAAACCATTTAATGCATTGAATAAGTCAGAATTATAAAAACAACACACTATAAAATAGCTCAGTTCAGTTAAAAATAAAATTCCTAGAAGTCTAAGAATGATAAAGTCACAAAAATTTAAAAGTATAGAATTTCAATGTTTGGTTCTTCTATACTACCTTTATGTTTTTCAATAGAAAAAAAATGAAACAAAAAGTTGAATTTTTTATAAAGAGTGAATAAAATTTTTTTTTTTTTTTTTTCTGCAAAGGAAATTCGACGTTTTTATAAAACTCTTTTTCAATTCCTACTATTAGTTCACACACTCGCTATATATATCTTGTTCAAATTTTCAATCGTTCATAAAATACTTTTATTCATCCACTCAAGTTCAAATACGTTTCTTTAAACTTGTAATGGATGAACACTTGATGCTAATACAGTTTTTTCAAATATTAATTCATTAATTAAATTTAATTCATTAATTTTAGTTTTTTTTTAGATTTTTAAGTTGTATATATCTACCAATAGATGGCGCCAGATGTAAGAGGAAAATTTCAACTTTATTTATAAAGGACTTTCTGCAATATAATGAAAAAAATAGGAATTGACTTGAATTTTTTTTTTTTTTTTTTTCATATTACTTATTTTTACCAATACAAGTTTCCTTCAGAAAATTATAACATTTTTCTAGTAATTCTTTTGTAACAAATATCACAAAGAAGTCTTAAGTCTGTAATAATTTTATTCTTAAATATAATAATAACAAAAACAAAAGTATTTATTTATTAGTGAAATATCCAAACCATGCATTCTTCAATTAACGAGTATTCTTATAGAATCATTTTCTATTAGAAACATGTATTAAAACAAACTAAATGCGAGTTAGAAATAATGATGAAAGTTTTTCCCAGATAATGGAATGAAACATTATAATAACAGCAATTAAGCATAACATTCTTATAAGACTCTAAGACACACAGATGATAAATTACAGAAAAGAATTTTTATTCATTTAGGGAATTCTTTGAGAAGCAAAGATTCTTTATTTCTCCCTTTTTTTTTTATTATTTTTATTCTTCATCGTAATTTTTACTGGTAGTGTTTTTTTTTCCCTCCATTACTAAATCTATGGAAGTATCTGTTCATTATTTAGTGATTTCAGTTTTTTAATAATGTATAAAATAACTTTATTCAGGAATATGATTTGTACTTTTAAGGATAAAATTAATTATCGGTACAGATACAATGTAATGATGAAAAGGATTTTCAGAGCTTTTGTATTGAAAAGGTAATGATGATTTTGTTATGCAATTTGATTGTGTTTCCATTAAGTACATGATATTTTGCATTTGTTGTTATTGTTGTTGTTTCTTATCCCACTTGGTAGACATCTAGATCAAGCCCACAAACCCGTATGGACTCATGGTTGAAGGGAAAGGTGGCAGCTTCTGTTCTGATGGAGCACCTGTAGGTAGAAGTCTGACTTGACTCCATGACACTCTACAGTCATATGAGACGGGAACCAGTACATGCGGTTTAAAGTGGAATTCCGAACCACCACAAATATCAATGGCACCGCCGGAACTCGAACCCGAAACCTAGATGGAAACGTGGCGCCAGAGCGCTAGGCACTCGGCCATTGAGGCCCCTAGTTTACATTTGAAAAAGTGGAACACTGTTGGGACCTGATAGCTGAATGACTAGTGCCCTTTATTTTGCTCGGTGTATAGGTTTCTTTATTACAATTCCGGCAACAGCCCCATGGAGGCGTTTGTAGTGGTTCAGACTCCGTCTAATATGACTGCAGAGCATTGGGCAGGACTGACAACGCCCCACCCGTAAAAAAGAAAACCATCTCCAGTCTCAAAATCTACCAATGGGCACACTGCCGGGGCTGTTAACGCTAATGAAGAAGAAGGAATACTGTTGGGACCTTTGTTTTGCAAAATATTATGGTAGTATGGTTCTAGTTCATTCCTTTTCAGCTTTATTGTGATTTTTGTGTGGATTTATTGTGTTCTTTAGGTGTATATATAACTTCTTCATTGGCGCATCCTGCGCAATTGGCATGGATGTTTGTTTGTGGTTCATAATTCATGTTAAACTGTAAGTCCCGGTTTGAATTACACCGTGACCTACTGTGAAACGTGGTTCGAATCAGTAACATTACATCCATGCCACCAAAATTACACTTCGAAAATGCCAAGCTCGTTTTACCAAAAAGGTCTAACACTTGCTAGTCGATGAGCCATAAGGCCGCCCTTAGATTTAAGGAGTTTAAAACGCCAGAAATATGGGAATTTGAAATTCTCTTAAAACTCAAATTCCGATAACGTTCACGGTCAATACCGGAATAACACTTTGGAAATTTTTGTATTTCATCATTTTATTATGGAGGCTTGCTCGGAATGAAATTATAAACATTACACAACTATGTTAATGTCATGTGTTTATCCATGAATTTTATGAAAAATCCATACATTTTTGTTTTCAGAATGTCCCTAATTATTTTTGATTGGTTTTGGTTTGTCGCTCTGCAATCAGTTTTTTGTAACAAATTTAAACTAATGGTCAATACTGGGACCTACAGTTTGGATATTTTTGATTCATTTTTATAATGGAACAACTAACAAATATCTATACTTACTGTGTTAATGTCTTGTTTATGCATGAATTTTATGAAAACTCTAAATTTTTGTTTTCAGAATATTTCGCTCTGTTATGTTGTTTTAACATTTTTGATTAACATAAGCTTACATTATTAATTAACTAATCCTAAAAAGTAGTGATTCTTGGAGGCTGATTTTTATAATTAGAATTAAGGAGATACTATCAAAAGAGATAAATTAACATTAAATCTTGATTGGATTATTACGATGATCAACTTATAAGCTAAGCTCACTTTTTAAAGTAATGACATTTAGCAATGTTTTTAATCTCTTCTAAAGAACATTTAAAAAATAATAATCTAGCTCCAGAACTCTAAGCAATTACGTGCACCCAAAATTTAAGGTCATTAACATCTTCACTTTTAACTTTAACTGCTCAGGGATGACCACGCACCAGTCACTAAAAAAAAAAAAAAAAAAAAAAAAAAAAAGAGAACTTGGAACATCCTTTATTATTTGATTATTTCATTAACGCTGGCCAGCTTTTTTTTTTTTTTCCTTCGTCCTAACTCATCATCATCACCATCATTTTATCAACTGCAGATGTTTCCTCATTATTTAATTTAGAAGCTCAAGGTTGGATTCGAATGGGTCGTCGCCGAAACTCGACCGCATATTAGGGACGGGGCTTGCTCATCTTTTTATTTATTTGTTCGAATGTTCTATTTTATTTTCCTTTTTTTTTTTTCGTTCGTATCTTCTGTGGCGTTGGAGAGTAGGAGCATTGCATCTAGCAGAATATGGATCCTAATGATTTAATGATTACGCTGATTGGAGAAAACGTTGTAATTAGAAAGTAAGTGGAAATAAAGAAGGGTGGGATGGAAAGGGTCAATAACTGGTGCTTCTTTTTCTTTAATTGCCTTTTTTTTTTTTTTCGTACAGTAGTTAGGGATATACTTAAAGTACCATTTACTTTTTTTCCTCGAATTCTTAATAATAATATGTGTATTCAAAAATTCATATTTCTTCATATTTTTTTATTCGTTAATGAGAATAATAGATATAAAGATGCGAAAATGAAAAAAAAATATATATGTATATGATCTTATATCTTTGTGAGGAATAACCCTTGGTTAGATATCTTTTGTGGTGGATTTGAAATAACAATGACAATTCTTGACAGAATTTCCTAAAATTTGCTCTGGTAATTAACATAGCTTTAAGAATTGCAAACTTCAACTGTATTGTTTCGCTTGTCAACAACTTATTTATAGAGAAAAAACTCTTTCTTTGCGTACATTAGTCCCGAGATATAAAATACATTAATTATTTATATGAAAATTGAAAATTCATATGATCCAAATCATTAGTGTGAAAGCGTTTGAACAATTTCACCCAATAACTATCGGTTGAAACATTCCCAGAATTCCATCCAGTCTGAATTTGGTTTGTCGCTCTATGGTCAATTTTTACACCCATTAGGCTAATTAGACTGGAATCTACAGTTTAATGTGGATTCCGAACCACTAGCAAACATCCATGCCACAACCAGGTTTCGAACCTGAAGCCTGTGATATCAAAAGCCAGACCTTTAGCCAATTGGTCATTAAGCAGCTATGTTTAAGTAACTGGAACATAGTTACGTGGAACATATATTTTTATAAAAGAATTTTTTCCTATGAATTTTTAGTTTTTAAAATACAAATATTTGAAAACAATAAAATACAAATAATATTTAAAAATGAAAACAATAAAATTAACAAATAATATTTAAAAATGAAAACAATAAAATTAACAAATAATATTTAAATCACAAATATATAAATCTATTATTGTGATTATTTTGATTTTATTTTCCAATATAGGGTGAACACTCAACTCGAGGCTAAGAGATAATGTGCTCATTTGATTGCAGGAGGAATCAGGTTCGAATATGCTGGTGGTATCCCTTCCAGTCTTCAAAATCGAGGAGACTCACCCTTGTCGAACCCGAACTTTGTGGCTTCGAGGGCCAGAGCGCTAGTCATTCGTCCATCACGCCCCGAAAAGACTTATAGTTCTAAAAATAAATTCCCATTACTCTATCTTTATTTGATTGGGGTAAAAGAATAAACTTAGAAAATGTATAGTTGGACATAACATTTTCAAGTATACAATTGCTACGTATAATAACTTCCTATTTTTTTTCAGTTAAAAGAATGAAATGTTATTTATTTTGAATTTTTTTTTTTGTTATTGTTATCTACATTGCTGTGGTCTTCTCCAATAACAGCAATTTCTTTTCCACATACATTATATATAGGAAAGTTTGGTTTGTCACTCTACGGTTATTTTGGGCTAATTGGTTGGTTGGTTGGTCGCTCTACGGTCATCTTATGCGCACTTTGGGCTAAACAGACCGGGACCTACAGTTTAAAGTGGATTCCGAACCATTCACAAACATACATGCCACCGCCATGATTCAAACCTGAAGCCTGTGATACCAAAGACCAGAGTGCTAGCCAATTGGCCAACAAGCCACCATATATAAATAGGAAGAGAAATTTTGTGAATTATTTTTATATAGGAAACGTTGACGTAAAAAGAATTTATAAATGTCTTAATCTCCAATTTACTTTACAAATTCTGTCATTTAAATACACAATATATGCTATCCTACAATGTACTTCCACATATTTATTAAAAAAATACACTGCAGAAGCCCTTCATCGCTACTTTTACACTACAATAACGAAATGAGTCCCCAAAAAAAAAAAAAAAAGTATTCAACAGAAAAGAAACAGAATTGAATGATATTTGGTATCTTTTATAGGGTTTCCCTTCCACAAAGATGAAAAATTGCAAAGACTTCTTCAGCCAAAAAAAAATTCTGAAAAGAAATCCACAGTAAAATAATGATATGGATGACGAAAAAACGTTGACGAGATAACAGAAGAACCGAGGTTAAAAATCGGCCACCAAAAACCGTAATTCATATCTCGAAAAAGAGGAACATTTTTTCAATCACCAATATATATCTACACACACAAGGCTTGCTGAAGAAGGAAAGGAGAGGGAAACATTTCTTTGGCAGAGAGAGGAATAAGCAGATAAAAAAATATAAACGAAATCAGTTCTGCATTCCTTTGGGATTTCTAGAAGGCTCCCAAAGAGTTTAAGAAAGGAAAGCAGTCCTGTAGAAAGAGGCACACACACAAAAAAAAATAAATAAATAAAACCCCTGAAAGATAGGAAATAAAACACAAAAAGCGCGATATGATGCTGACAGATGGTCCACCAGGAATAGGAGAGCTTCACCCAACCCAAAAGTTCTTTTATTCTTTTTTTTTTTTATTTGAAAGGTATAAAAAGTAATAACAAAAACGCAATAATAAAAGGAGTAGTACTACCTTTCTTACAGCTCATCTCGAAACCCTGCCTTGCAGTCCGTGGGGATGGCCCATGCTGAATGTATTTTCTGGGTACTGTTTTGTTTCGACTCTAGTTTCAGATAAGGACTTCACTGATGCACTTCAATTGAAGAACAGATACTGTTCCCGCGCTTTCTACAGAATTCGAATTTCGCCTTTTATTTCTTCATTGCGATTTTGGAATGTCAAGGGTTGGAAACCTATTTTGCCACTTAATTCTATAGAATTCTTTTTTGGCCCAACTCTTTCAATCTTATCTTCTTCTTTTTGTTTTTTAATTTTGTGGCAATGGACAGGATTGCTTTTACACTTTCCTTGGTGAAGCAAAAGTTCTTGGTGGAAAGTCAATAAAGCTAGATATGAGTTGAAAATAAAAGAATTCTTATTGATCACTATGGAAACACTTGCCTTTAAAGCTGTAATACATTTTAAAAATCATTATAATATCAAAAACAATATATCCTGAAGCTTTATATCTATCTCCATATAAATAATAAAATTGAATTTACGATTTTAAGTAAGGACTTCACTGATGAACTTCAATTGAAGAACAGATACTGCTCTTTCTACACTGAATTTCCTTTTTTATTTCTTCATTGCGATTTTGGAATGTCAAGTTTTAGAAAAACGTTTTAGTGCTTATGAAATTCTTTTTTGGCTTTCTTTGGGCCAACTCTTTCAATCTTCTTATTTTGTTTTTAATTTTTATGGGAATTCTTTGAACCAAAGATGCTTTATCATTGGCCGAGTTGAAAACTGTGGCCTAGAATTATGTATGTTTATATATTAAATAAACAAATTCTTATGAATTTTGGAAAAACTTGTCTGTAATATATTTTAAGAATCAATGTAATATCAAAAAATAATATATCTTGAAAACTTCTCATCGATTCTAATGGAAATAATTCATTTTTTTTATGCATTGTTTTTGTGACTCTGATTTCAAGGGCTTCACTGATGCACTCGAAGCATGATTGTTCCCGCGCTTTTTAGAATTCGAATTTCGCCTTTTATTTCTTCATTGCGATTTTGAATGTCAAGGGTTGAAACCTATTTTGGCACTTAATTCTATAGAATTCTTTTGGCTTAGAACTTTTTGGTGATCCAAGAAAGATCCAAGAGGAAAATAAATATAATCTAGATACAAGTTGAAAGACTGTATATTAAATAAACGAATTCTTATTGATCACTATGGAAACATTTGACACTTCAGCTGTAATACATTTTAAGAATCTATGTAATATCAAAAACAATATATATTGAAGCTTTCCATCGATCTCCATGAAATTAATAAAATTGAATTAACTTTTTTGAAGCGCTGCTTTTGAATAGACTCAAATTTCAAGTAAGGACTTCACTATTTCACTTCAATTAAAGAACAGATATTGTTCCCGCGCTTTCTACAGAATTCGAATTTCGCTTTTATTTCTTCATTGCGATTTTGAATGTCAAGGGTTGGAAACCTATTTTGGCACTTAATTCTATAGAATTCTCTAGCTTATCATTGGGCCAACTCTTTCAGTCTTATCTTTTATTTTTGTTTTAAATTTTGTGGCAATGGGCAGGATTGCTTTTATATTTTTCTTGGTGAACCAAGAACCAAGAACTTAGTGATCCAAGTAGAAAATCAATGAAACTAGAGTGATCAATTAGAATTCCTTTATTTATTATGAGCTGAAACGCATAATATATAAATGAATTCTAATTGATCACTGTGAAATCACTTGTCACTAAAGCTCCAACGCATTTTAAGAATCAATGTTGTACCAAAAACAACATATCCATTATGTTTTTAAGTACAGCTTTTGCCAAGACTAAGATTTCAAGTTAGGATCACTGATGAACATCAACTGGCGAACATATACTGTTCCCGCACTTTCTACACAATTCAAATTTCATGTTTATTTCTTCACTGCGATTTTGGAATTTCAAGTTTTTAGAAAATTGTTTTTAGTGCTTATGGAATTCTTTGGCTTATCTTTTGGGGCAACTCTTTTAGTCTTATCTTCTTTTAATTTTTGTGGCACTGTACAGTATTACTTTTATACGTGATGAATCAATAATTCTTGGTGGAAAACCAAGAATTCTAGATATGAAATAAAAAAACTGTATATTAAATAAATGAATTCTTATTTATCACCATGGAAACACTTGCCACAAAGCTGTAATGCATTTTAAGAGTCAATGTAATATCAAAAACAGTATATCCTGAAGCTTTCCATCGATCTTCATGGAAATAATAAAATTGAATTTATTTTTTAAGCACTGTTTTTCTCTAGATTCAGATTTCAAGTAAGGACTTCACTGATCAACTTCAATTGAAGAAAAGATACTATTCCAGCTTTTTTTTAAATTCGAATTTATTTTTTTTTTTTCATAGCGATTTTGGATTGTCAAGTGTTAGAAAATCGTTTTAGTGTTTATGGAATTCTTTGGTTTTGCTTTTTTAAATGATGGTGGAAATGGAGATGATTACTTTTATACTTTTCTTTGTGAACCAAAAGATATTGAGGAAAATCAATAACAACAGTTATGAAATTGAAAATTGTATATTAAACAAGCGAATCCTTATTGACCACTATCAAAAAAAATAAAAAATACAATTCTACAATACATTTTAAGAGCTTGTGTATTATTGGAAGCAGTAAATCTTGAAACACTCTCGGAAATAGTAGAGCTGTTTTTATTTTCTGATTATTGCTTTTGCTCCGATTTTAATTTTAGTGAAGAACTTCGCTGCTGCACTTCAACTGAAGAATAAATATTGATTCCCCTCTTCCGACATAATTTCATTTTTATTTCTTCAATGCAATTTTGGAATTTCAAAGATTGGGCTGTTATAGAATTTAGAGATTTTCATACTAACTATTTAAGACTTATCGAATTTGAAAGGGTTGTTTTTAGTGTTTTTCTTGTTGAAACAAAGTTAATGTCATTTACTTGTTATGACATTAAATATTATACTTAAATACTTAAAATTGTCGTTATATAAAATGAAAAATGTTTATGATTAAGGTATTAAGTATTTCTCGTAACACAAAAGAAATTAAATATAGGCAACTGTTTGAATAATATCAAAACAATATATTTTTGAGTTTATTATAAAGTTATTTATTATAAAATTTATGCATCATTAAAAACAGTGAATCTTAAATCATTATTTAAATGTCCAGGATAGATTCGACTTGAATTTCAGATAAGAACTTTGTTGAAGCTCTTCAATAAAGAACTGATAATATTCTCACCCATTTGGCATTTAATTTTCAGTTTGCAGAACTTCTTGAGCCTTATAATTTTTTTTAATTTGGTGGAAATCTTTCTTGCTGCACCAATCTGCTTGCTGCTTAATCTTTACTTGTTGCACCAAGAATGGTAAGTCACATAAAATTGTATTTTCTATATCAGAATTGTTCAACTCACAATGAGCACACCTGTCACCCAAGTATGACATGCAGTCCCGCGCATTTCTGCAAATTTGTAAATTAAAGTTTCTTGAGGAGATTAATCTGTTTTAAATAATATTTTATACTCTTTTACTGATTTTTTTATTATTTTATAGCTTTTTTTTTTTTTTTGGAACCAGGAAACTTGAACATCATATTCACACGATAATAAATTAAGATCATGATTAAATGATAGAAATCATTAAATCCCTAAAAAAAAAAATTAGTAATACTGACTGCCAATTTGTAACGATCTACTTTACTTCTTAATTTTTGAAGCAAATATTATAGCAGCATTAACCAATTTCAGTAAACTAGAAGTAACTATCATAACTATGAGTTATATTCGAAACCCAAATGATTTTTTTGCTAAACGAAAACACATGAATCTATTTATTTGATTTTATCAACATTTTTAAAGAATTTAAAATGTTTGAACACAGTTCGGAGTGACAACGGAAGAGAGAAAAGTCACAACTACTAACTGTGAATGTTTCGAAGAATCTGCAGTCAGAGCCAACAAACTTAGAAACATATCACTAAAAGTGGTCAAGTTAATACCTTGTATTGAAGAGAGCTGAGAGCCATCAGGGAGCGATATAGAAGTACAGCATTTAGAAGTAGCTGTTACTAGAAAATGTAGAACTAAATTTATTAGGGTTAGTGTAGTTACAGATATGGAATTCAGAAAATTCATAAATTATAGAAAAAGGGAAACGGGTGTTATATATGTATATTGTGATAAAAAAACTCTAACAACATATTTATAATTATGAACAAGGCTCAAATTTTACTACTTGACTCATTGCAAAACATAGTCCTTGTTTTACAGTTGTGCATGTCTGTATAAATAGCAATTATTGTTTGTGCGTAAATGGCAATTATTGTCTGTGTAAATGGCAATTATGTGAGACTGAACTCCGGACAATTTGTTCTGCTGTCATTCAATACAAAAACGTCAGATATGTAACATCCATGCTGGACTACATTTACAACTTGCTGTCACAATTTACACGAACATGTCCAATGCTGGAATCTGGTGTTCATATAGTCCTTCCCGAGTGAAACGAAAACTTTCTGTCAAACAGAATTTATCATGCTCATCCCCAGATTAGACACGAGACTTTCCGGTTCGACTTTACTAATTGCGAATTAGACTCCCAACGAACGATTCATTGCATTCTTAGTGTAAAATAATAATCTTTTTTCTTTCTTTACTGGTTTCAAAGTAGTTATCAATCACAGTAGGTAATTTTTAATTTTTTTAATACATATATTTGTATATTTTTTTTTTGTTACAAATTTTGTTTTTTTATTTGCCATATTTGTATTTTTTTGACAACCGGGATTCATTATTAATGCTTTTTTCTTATCGCACTTGGTAGACAGCAACATCAAGAACCCGTGTGGTCTCATGGAAAGAGGGAAACAGCTTTTTCTGTGATGGAGAAGTCTGACTATACTTCGTGACGCTGAAGAAAGAGATCAGTGTCTTAAAGGGGAACTTTTAGAGGCAACTACTTCTGCTTTTTACATATCACATGGGAGAAAACCCGGCAAACTCCCACCAAGGAGTCCGACTCACGAGGCAAGATGCTGAACTTCACAAACTCCATCGAGTGTCCTCGTTTTTTGAAACAGTGTCTACAACAAAATCGCCAACGGATTGAATCTCCGTCCTAATACTCACCAGCGGCGCACGTCGCCACTAAACCACGAGTAGGGCATTCTTAGTGTAAAATAATAATACATTTTTTCTTTGCTGTGCTCTAAGTATTTCCATCACTGTAGGTAATTTAAAATTTTTTTTTTTTTTTACTACAAAAATTAGTATTATTTTTTGTTACAAATTTTATTTTTATTTGCCACAATTGTGGGTTTTTTTTTTTTTTTTTTTTTTTTTTGACAAGACGATATAATGTTCAAGCATGATTTTAACGTTAATTAAACGTCTGTCATAATTATAGGGATTTAATATTCAAAGATGACATGCATTTAAGAAAGATCAATATTAGCGAGCAGTAAATCTCTTTTCCCAGACTTCCATTGTTCCACGATAGAGCCTCATACACTCTTCAAACAGGAAAAAAAATACGTTTTTTTCATAACCAAACGAAGCCTTTCTCTTTAAATGTCAAAATATGCAAGAAGGCCTACGCAAGGTCAGGTTAAGGCCAATGCACAGCTGGATATCAATTGGATGTGAAAAATAATAAAGCGGAAAAGAAAATTAAGCAGTTTCCACAAATGAAATATACCGCACAAAATAATAAGCAAAGTAAAGCCTGATAAGACTGAAGGGTTCTTGTTGTTTTTATTGAGTTGTTTCCTTTCTTGTTTTGCTTGGCGTTTGGAAAGGCGCCAAGAATCATGCCAAACATACTGGAGGTGTGGCTGTCATCGTGTAGATTAAAAGGTGCACGTGTCTCAGCTTGTTATCACTTCGGTGAGGAAATCTTTTTATATATTTGCACGTGTTAATTTAGGGGAGCCAAATCTTGGCAGAAATCGCGACTCATCTTGTTGATGGATTTTTTGAGTGCATTTTTTTTATAGATAACAAAAATCTCCACATTAAAATAATAAACATTAATTTTAAATGTATTTTTCTATAGAAGAATAGAAATATTAAATAAACTCAGATTTTAGCAGCATGCGGAAAAATTATGAAGGTTGCACTCAATGGGCGAGAACGCCAGTGTTTCAGAAGTATACTACTGTGTCCAAAAGCACGACCAGTTTTCAATTTAAATTTCAGGCATATGGTATTTCAATTTTTTTTTTTAGGTTGTTGGCACTGTCCTTGACGTCTGTGTGAAATTTGACGCCAAAATATTCGTTAGTGTTTGAGTTACACTTGGCTTTGTGAGATGCTAAAACTGATTCCGGCGATTTTTGAAATGTCTCTTCAATCTATTCAAAACGGTGCCCCCGGAGTGATCTTTTGAGTATAGGGAATAGCCAGAAGTAGGACGATGCTAAATCAGGTAAATAAGGTGATTGTAGAACAATATGGATTTCATTTTCTGCCAATCAGTGTTTCAGTGTGGGCATTCAGTGTTTTCGGTACCAATCAAGATTTGACGCGTTTAAGGCACAAAACATGTTTTAAAATGGAATTTTGACATTCCAACATCATCAGCAAGGTCTCTAATTGTAAATAGACGGTTTGCAAGCACCAAATCTTTAATTTTTTGCACGTGAGCTTCGTCTGTTGAGGTTGGTGGTCGACCAGAGGGCTCTTCGTCTTCAACGCGTTCTCTGCCTTCTTTGAACTGTTTTTACCAATTCTAAACATTTCTTTCCGATATAGGAATGCCTCCTGCAACATTCTATACTTTTCCGCAAACAAAATTTAATGCATGTTCTTTGCTCAATTAATTCAGATATTTCAAAAATTGCCTGAATCAGTTTTAGCGTCTCACAAAGCCAAGCGTAAACTAATGAATATTTCGGCGTCAAATTTTACACAGATGTCAAGGACAGCGCCAACAACATAAAAAAAAGAAAAAAAAATTGAAATACCATATGCCAGGGGAAAATTAAATTGAAAACTGGTCTTACTTTTTGGACACAGTAATATAACCTTTTCAGATTCAAGAAGTGTTCAGAAAATGGTAAGGAACAAATACGTTGCAAACATATAACTTTTTTTAAACAAAGAGTATTAAAAAAGGTCTGTAATTAAAATAAAATATATAATTCAATTAGTTCTGGATTTAAGTCTGGAGGCCCTATTAAGAATTGATTAAACTTTATTGTTTATAATATTTGTCAGAAACAACAAACAACAATATATGAAACTACGTTACGCTTTTTAATTTAATTATCTTTCTAATAATATATAGCTTTTATTGATATTTTTAAAAAATAATTAATCTTAAATTCATCAGAATATTGGAAAATGTTTCGAAAAACAAATTTAATTTTTTCTATATATTATGGATCCTTCTATTCAGGCATTCAATTTTATCATTGTTGCTTGTTTTGTATTCAATTTTATTATTGTTTATCATTCATTTTCATTATTGTTTATTGTTGAATTGTTTCTGAATTCCTCTAATTAATCTTCATCGACACCAGTATGAAGAGAGGCAAAGAACGAATTTCTCATAAAAGTGAATGTTTAAAATAAAATTAAAAAATTATATATGCATTATTTTATCATACTTTCAATAAAAAAAAACATTCATTTACTTTGATGTAAAGAGAGAAAATGTCTTATAATAACAAAAACATAATTTCTGAAACCAATAACTGCAATATAAATTGGCAGTGGGTTCGAATCTGATTCCTACTGCTCGTTGACTGCACACTTTAACAGTGGACCACGATCCATACTTCAAAATAAAGCATAGTTAGGTTTCCAAATTCAAACAGCTCGGTTCAAGAAACCCATAAATAAGCCAAATTGAAATATGCCAAGAATGGGCACGATTAATCTTTAGACCAGAAGGCCTCTCTTTTGTAGAAGATACAAATTTTTTTCTTGGTGTTGCTGATGAAGATGTTCGTCCAACATGTGGTGACATACCCTCATTAACGCTGAATCTAGCGTATATTAAAAATAAACAGTGGCCAGAGATATGTCATTAAGAGTATCAAATATTTAAATATGGCCTTCGTTAAGAATCTCAATGTAACTGAGTTTAGAATCATTAAAAGGGTAACATATAAATTTTACTATAGTTCGAGCAATTGAAGATTCTTCATTAGAAACTCAAAGATGTATTTTCTTAAACATCACTATTATCAAAAATAATTCCAAAATAAAAAATTGACTTTGATCTTGAAATATAACTAAAAAATTAAAGAAACTAGAAAAGTCAGTCTTACCGACATGTTCTGTCAAACTAAACTTCGTTAACAATAAATAGATAACCAATCACGCCAAACCTATTGCTTCAGTTCATTCTTTATATAAAAAAAATTGAAGCATTTTTCCATACATTTTATTCATTGAAATTACAACAGTTATTATTCTGTTAAATCTCCACTTATTAAATAGCATAAAATGTACTTATGACTGACTAATATAATCGATTTATTTTATTATGCATCAATAAAAAATAATGATATAAAAAAAAAGATTGATTATCTTATTGATTTAGAAAAATGCCATTGGTGCAAATTTAAAATTTAAAGCTTGAAATCATTTCAAATTAGAACTCATAAATAGTGACATCAACAAAAATTAATACCAATAAACTTCATATTCAGCAATAAATAAAGAGCCAGCATATAATTAAATAATCATAAGTACATTTTATGCTCTTTTTAAACTTATAAAGAGCATAAAATGTACTTATGATTGATATAATCAATTTATTTTATTATGCATCAATAAAAAAATGATATAAAAATAATTACCTTAATGATTTAGAAATATGTTATTGGTGGTACAAATTTAAAATTTAAAGCATGAAATTATCTCAAATTAGAACTCATAAATAAGAAAGTAACAAAAAATTACACCAGTACCTTGATAAATTTCATATTCACCAATAAATAAAAAGCCAGTCAGTATTATATGTGTCAATAAAAGAATGATATAAAAAAGATTAATTGCCTTAATGATTTAGAAATATACCCAGTTGGTTCAAATTTAAAGTTTAAAACATAAAATTATTTCAAATTAGAATTCATAAATAGATACAGTAAAAAAAAATAAACACTAATGCCCTGATAAATTTAATATTCACCAATAAATAACCAGCCTGCAAATTAATATTCTTTATCAGAAACTCATAGATGTATTTTCTAAAACATCACTATTATCAAAAAATAATTTCAAATAAAAATTGACATTTATCTTATAAAATAAGAATAAGAAAAATTATATTGGTCTATCATACTGGCATATTCATTTAAAATAAATTTCGTTAACAATTGACAGATAACCAATCACACCAAATCTATTGCTTCAATTTATTAAAAAAAAATTCATTATTTATTAAAAAAAAAAAAACTGAAGCATTTTTCCATACATTTTATTCATTGAAATTAAATAGTTATCTTTGTGTTAAATTTCAACTTATAAAAAGAGTATAAAATGTACTTACGACTAGTATAATCAATTCATTTATTATGTATCAATTAAAGAAAATGTTATAAAAAAATTAATTATCTTAAAAATATTTCATTGGTACAAACTTAAAGCTTGAAATTGTTTCAAATTAGAACTCATTAGTAGAGACAGTAACAAAAAAATAAACACCAGTACCTCGATAAATTTCATATTCACCAATAAATAACGGACCTGCATATAATTTAATTTCACTCGCTAAGCATTTAACGTTAAATCGAATCACCCCAATCAATACATCAATACCCATACCCATACCCATACCCAGTCATTAGAAAAGACGAATTCGCAAAATATCCTTTATCCAATGCAAACTTTATCATTCCTCAAGTAAATCGCATTTGCATATTTGAATAATTACCTTTTCCCATTTAGTTAAGCAAAAGTATCGAGAAAAGCGCTTACACCCCTGCCTAGCCGAAATGCACCCGTCGCATCAGCATCGACCCCGATGACTAACCGCACGGCCACTTTTTGAAACTTCATCCGCGGGATTCTGGCAACTGTGAAAGTTTGAAAATTTAATCGAAATCGTTTGGTCATCAGTCTTATTCGGGGAAAGTATTCCAGGCGTTGATCACTTAGTTTAGAATCTTGCTTTTCTTCACAGTTTTAGAATGTGATGCATTCCACATATTCGAAATTGCTTCTGACGCTGGGGTGGAATTTTATTTTGTTCTATTTTTTTTTTTTTAATATTATTTATTTATTTTCTTTTGTTATCATTGTTCCTTAATGCAGTTTAGAAGGGTGGGTACGAACCATTTATCATAGGGTAGGGGGAATTGTAGAAGAAAAAAAGACAATTTCTCTTTGTTTTCTAGAGTTTTTCCAGTGTATATCTGGCGATGGGGAAAAATGTAATTATTCACTTTGACGCTCACAATTTAAAGGGTCTTTTTATTTATTTTTTTTCAATATAAAAATCGTGAAAAAATATTTGAATCGCTCGGTAATTAAACTGCTACTCTATCAATGTGAAAAAAATAGATATTTTAAATTTAAAAAAAAATGCAATTTTTTTTATTATTATTAATTCACACAGTCAGTTCTATTAGTAAATAGAACATTCCTTGGAGAATATGCCACCGTAGAACAATAACGCTTGTTAAATGAATAGCATTCCTTGCCAGTGTTGAGTCATTTGAAATAAATGAAGAAAAAAAAAATACTCGTTTTTTTTTATTTATTTCAAATCGTGAAGTTTTTTCCTTCATTTATTTCAAATACACGTGAAGATTTTTTTTTTTTTATTGTTGTATTATTATTATTATTACTTGATGTGTTGGGAAATTGAATGAGGAACATTATTAAAACATTAATATATTTAAACATTATTATTCATTTAAAAAAACGTCTATATTTAAAATGCATATCTCAAATTAAATAATCAAAAGATAAAGTTATACAATTTTCGTTTTAGAAAATGGCATCACATTCAACTTGTATAACTCAATATAAAAATTGTAAAATAAATTGAATCGCTCAGTAATTAAACTGCTGCTCTATCAATGTGAAAAAATAGATCTTTTAAATGAAAAAAAATTATAATTTTTTTTTATTTATTAATTTACAGTCAGTTCCTATTAGTAAAAAGAACATTTCTTGGAGAATATACCCTACCGTAGAACAACAACATTTGTTAAATGAATAAGATTCCTTGCTAGTGTTGAGTCATTTGAAATAAATAAAGAAAAAAAAAACTCGTGACGAGTTTTTTTTTTTCCTTCATTATTTCAAATATTCTTGTAGAGTTTTTTTAATAGTTGTTGTTATTATTATTATTATTATTATTTGATGTGTAGGAAATTGAATGAGGGACATTATTCATTTAAAAAAAAAGTTTATTTTAAAACGCATATCTCAAATTAAATAATCAAACGATAAAGTTATACAATTTTCGTTTTTAAAAAATGGCATCATGTTCAGCTGCGTAAATTAGTTTTTAAATCTAAACAGTCGATAAGGAGAGATAATAACTGTGACAACTAAAAAAGAAAGTTTTGAACTGACAGTTTTTAAAAAAACAAAACAAAAATGAGGGACAGTTCAGTAGTGGAAAAAAAAAATAATTTATTTATTTTTTATTTATTTATTCAAAAAAATCGTTTCGACGCTATGACGTTTTCTGTTTGCTCTTTAAATGCAAAGAAAAAAAGATACAAAAAAAAGTATGAAAAATTCCAGTCAGGAATTGATCTTTTAAATGAAAAAAATTACAATATTTTTTTTTTTTATTATTATTAATTCATACAGTCATTTCCTATTAGTAAATAGAACATTCCTTGGAGAATATGCCACCGTAGAACAATAACGTTTGTTAAATGAATAGCATTCCTTGCTAGAGTGGAGTCATTGGAAATAAATGAAGAAGAAAAAATTTTCTAGAAGATTTTTTTTTATTGTTATTATTATTGCTTTATGTGTTAGGAAATTGAATGAGGGGACATTATTCATTAAAAAAAAAGTTTATTTTTAAAACGCTTATCTCAAATTAAATAATCAAACGATAAAGTTATACAATTTTCGTTTTTTTAGAAAATGGCGTCACGTTCAGCTGCGTAAATTAGCTTTTAAATCTAAACAGCCGATAAGGAGAAATAATAACTGTGACAACTAAAGAAAGTTTTGAACTGACAGTTTTTAAAAAAAAAAACAAAAATGAAGGACGGTTGGGTAGTGGTAAAAAAAAAAATAACAAACTTAGATTTTTTGTTTGGTTTTTGAAACCGAAAAAAAAAAAATCGGTTTTAACGCTATGCCGTTTTCTGCTTGCTCTTTAAATGCAAATTAATTAAATCCAAAAGAAAAAAATGGGAGATAAAACGAAAGAAAAGAGATAAAGAAAAAAAAAGTATGAAAAATTCCAGACAGGAATCCATTTCTGAGAAATTAATTATAAAATCAATAACATGTTATTATTAAAACATTTCTTTGTAGAAAGCTTTGATTGAATTTTTGTTAGCAATATCAAGAAATTCTTAGTTACAAATCTTGCGGACGAATACAATATGCTGAGATAAACATTTAAAAAAAAAATGAATGTTAATGACTATTTCGTGGAACTTTCGTGGAGTTTGCATTAAAATACCTAATTAAATGGAAATAATAAAAAGATTTCTCTTTGTGATATTGGCAGTTCTTAGGAACACAATATTTGGAAATGCATTAACATTTATTTTTTCGTACTTAGCTAGTGTTTTACCACCTGTTCCTTATTAAATCAAAAACATTTATATTAATTTTGTCAATAGATATTTGTATTAATTAAAAAAGAAATTAATGTTTTATATTCAGACATTATTATGATTAAATTTGAAGTTCACGATTAATTTGAATATAATTAAAATATCGATTTAGAATGCTTATATCGATTAGTAATGGGATATTATTTTTATTTTTAAAATTTTAATTTTCAAATAATTTTCTGCAAATCTATAATTTTTACATATAAAAAAATTGAATAGTTTTATTGTTATAAAATATCAATTATGCAATTATTTTCTGCAAATCTATAATTTTACATATAAAAAATGAATAGTTTTATTGTTATAAAATACCAATTATGCAATGATAAAGTAACTTTTATTATTAAAAAATAAATTTTTAAAAAACATCTTTCTTAAACAAAAAAGATTACACTAACGAAATGAAAAATGATTTTAAATTAGAAGTTAATTTTAAATTAGTTAATTTAATTTAATAACAATAATTTACTTCAATTCAATTTAATAATAATAATTTTTAATTAATTTAATAATAATAATTAATTTTAAATTAATTAGTAATATTGCAGAGTTTATAGAAAAGACAGAAAGCCAGTCAGTTATGTTTTATAAGTGAATACGAATAATTTATTTTTTAAAAAGTACATTAAAATTTATGTTTGTTATAAAAATTAATCTTTCATCAGATGAATCTTTAATTTTTTTTTTTTAATGTTACGTCACGTGATCTACAATGAGTGTGTGATCTTTTGTGAGCTGACAACATTTGACATTTTTCAAAAATGTTTCACAATATTATTCAGCAGGTAAAAAAGAAATTTTAATGTTAAGATAATAATCATAATTTATTATATGCGTTGTTTTTCTGTTTATATGCGTTGTAAAATGAATGCAAAAAAAGTAAGAAAAATACTTTAAGCAAGAAAGGAAACACGATTGTAAAATATATAAAATGATGAAATGAAAGAAATGATATGAAAATATACAGGTAAGAAAAGATGCACAATTTTATCAGGATTGTTTTCAATTGAATAATTTTAGCTAATTAATATTTATACACAAGATAAAAATTTGCTTTGAATAAAAATGAATTCGTTACTTAATTGGGTAAAATCGCAGAATAGGGGCCGTTGTGATTTGATATTAAAAATTCTTTTCGCCAAAGTACATCAAATAACGGAAAGCGAATGGAAATTAATTAATTGCAAACCCTGGGCTACCACATTTGGCAACTTATCGCCCAGCTGGCTTCAAAAAAAAGATTGCCAAATCCCAGCGGCCCTTATTTTGCGATTTGGCCCATAACTGTTGATTTTAAAAATAAATTTTATTGAAAAAAAAAGTCTTTTGCTAACGATTCATTTAAAAAATTTTACCTATTGCAAAATATTTTATTATGGAATGCCAGCATGCAGACGACCTTGGCCCACCAAGGTGCTATTGCACCTCTGATGGAGATGATATCGTACTTAAAAGGAAATATTTATATGTAAGTTGATTGTGGGTTTTTGTATTTATCTCTAATTTCACCTATTTCTCTGTTGGCGAAAAAAAAGCCACTTTTGTCTGTAAATTCCTCAACCTTATGGGTTGGCCGATACTATTTTTTTCAAATAGTAACGACTTAATTTTAATTAAGAAATGGTAATAGTAATGACCGATAACAGTGGTAAACAACAGTAATGGCTGACTTTAATGGTCGTAATGGCCGATTTTAACAGCATTTTTAAAAATTAATATTGAGATTTTTTTAGGTTATTTTCTAATTTTTGCTAAAACATACTTTAATAAATGCTTCTCAATTCTTCCTATTAAGAACATTCATTTTGGCTTTGGAGGCAATTTTCATTCTCTAATCGGAAGTGGTGTGCAAATTGAAGATTATTAATATTTAGGTATTTAGGAACAAGAAGTGTAATAACAAAATACAAATTTGAAAAAAAAACTAGAACAAAATAATTACAGTGATGTACACCCGCAATGTATCATTCAGAATAAAAAGGAAAAAAAAAACACTTAGACAAAATTTTTAAAAAGTTGAATGAAAATTTTATAAATACATCACATTTTATTGAAATTAGAGTTATTGGATGCATTTTCGAAAAATATTAACTTACTACATTAGAATAACCCGGATCGTATTATCAGTCGTTTAGAATATTTAATCATCTTTTGTCATTGAAAATAGAACAGTGGGAAAAAGAGCGTCTGATTTACGAGTCACTAAAAAAAAAAAATTTAAGTTCCTATATTCAAAGAAAATTTTATAATATTTTATTAAAATATAGAGTTACTCGAAAATAGAACAGTGCATTTTCGAAAAATATTAATTTATTTCATTATAGCATTCCGGATAGTATTATCAGTCGTTTAGAATATTTAATCATCTTTTGTCATTGAGAATAGAACAGTGAGAAAAAATATCGTCTGATTTACGAGTCACTGAAGAAAATTTTTTTAAAAATTCCTATCTTCATAGAAAATTATATAAATACACCAGATTTAATTAAAATTAGATTTAGCGGATGCATTTTCGAAAAATATTAATTTATTTCATTAGAATAACCCGGATTCTATTATCAGAAGTTTATCGTTTTAACTTTTGTCTTCGAAAAGAACACTGATAAAAAAAAAAAAATCGTCTGATTTACGAGTCACTGAAGAAAAAAAAAAAATATTTAAAAGCTTTGAAAATAAATAAACGCGAATAAATATTTTTATATTCACGAATAATTCTTACTTGCTCTAGATTTCGTATATCTTTTTGACATTGCATATCGATATCTCTGATGTAACATCATTTGCATTGTGTGCTTAAATTTCTTGAAAGCTTTTCTGAAGCGAACATTCATGCAAGAAATAGATATATAAAAAGACGATGGTTTGACAAATGTGAAAGTCTTGCGTTTGTCTGGCATCAAAAATTTGCATTTCCAGTTTTGAACAAATGCAAAAATGTTTTCAGCTGCATACAGATCCATTCCATATATTCTCGTACATGTAAAGATGTTCTTTTTACCATGGCACGGATCTATTTTGTTACAAATTCTATACGAATAGAATATTTGTATTTGAGTGATTTTAGTTTCTGTGTTGGATGACAATTAAACTCCCCGTATACCGGAGATGAGATTATATCACTGAGATATATTTTTATCAATTATATATATTACAATTTTCAGTTATATCAATTTTCAGTTATTATATATTTATTATAACAATTATATTACAACTTTCAATTATATTAGTTATATATATTAAACAATTATATTACAATTTTCAATTATATCACTTATATATATTATATCAATTATATTATTTTCAATTATATCCCTTTACTGTCATTGTTATAGTTTGTAAATGAGTAAAAATATAATCGCCAATAAAAGTAATTTCGTCGCAATAAAAGTAAGACGATTTTTTTATATGTATAAACTAGTGCTTTTGCTACCAACTGTTTTTGTTTTGTTTGTTTGTTTGTTTTTTTCTACAAATAAATAAATTATTTTTAATTAAAATATAAAGAATTGAACATTGCCACAAAAACTAAAAAATGCCATGATGTTTTTCGAATGTTACACAATGAAATCATTTATCTTTAAAATGGAAATTATATAACAAATTCAGCGTTACACAGATTTTATTACGGGAAGAGGGGGCTTGCTTCACTGCACTCAAATTGTACACTACAATTTGAAAGTCACCAGATAACCTGTGTTTGATTAGTGTTTGCATCGTCCGCATTTAGATCAGTGAACTATACACCCTAAAGATTTATCATACTCATCTTTTAGGAATCCTCTATCAGGTGAATTTATCAACTCTTCTGTGAGCAATATATGCAGATTATTATTGTAAGGAAATTTAAGCTAAAAATAGTACAATAAATTAAATTAAATCGTATTTATAACTATTGTAACCATGCTTCCTCTTACGCACAGGCAAGAGCGCCCCCTCTGACGTTCAGGAGAAATGCTGAGAGAACTCAAGACTCTCACCCGAGAGGAAGTACTGCGCAATCTGCGCTCCCGCTGAGAAGTATGTAATCTCTCCTCCCAAGAGGAAATATATTTAACGTAACCCTGCATATTTGTTGTCCTACAAACTCTCACCGGAAATGGAAGTATATTTTGCCCACCCTGCGCGTATCCGAGTATCGGGTTTTCGACTTAGAAATGGAATCCCTTCCATGGAACTGTAATTATATGTCTTTAAATATGTTACATCTTGTCTTCTTTTAATTGTACATGTGTGGTGTTTGAGCTTGTGTATATAAAACTATGAGTTCTCAAATCTGTGTCTCAACACAACTACACCCAGTTACAATTCAACTGCCCAACCTACACATTACATTACTTTATTATTCTTAATAGCTAAATGTATAAGCCTTTCGCAACAGCTAAATATATAAGCCTTTCGTAACAGCTAAATATATAAGCCTTTTGTAACAGCTAAATATATAAGCCTTTGCGTGACAGCTAAATATATAAGCCTTTCGTAACAGCTAAATATATAAGCCTATTGTAACAGCTAAATATATAAGCCTTTCGTAAGAGCTAAATATATAGAAAACCAAAGTGAATTCGATTTTAAAAATTCCTCAATAAATAATGAATTACCTTCTATAAAGAAGATACATACACACGCACATATATACACATAAACATGTTGATATATATATATATATGTGAGAGATAGAAGAGATTCTTTCCATATTAATTTTTTTCTTTCTAATGCAGCTGGAAAACACTATTAGATGGCTTGGTCTTGGATGCCTTAAGGCAAGCGCTACACAGACGTTACTCACTTTGCATTACCCAGGGGGCGCGTGCAACTTGAAAAGCTACAGACGCGGAGTAACAATGCCCCCGCAACGCTCTACGATCATACTAGACGGGCACCTACGGTTTAAAGTGAATTCCGACCCACTACAAACATCCGTGGCACCGCCGGGATTCGAACCCGAAACCTGTGCCAAGTGCCAGAGCGCTTGCCACTCGGCCCTGGTTAAAAAAATTCTTCTTTTTAATAAACACACATAGCATACGCACATCTACAAAGCATATTTCATGGAAGCATTCCACAAAGCATTAATGAAAAGCTCCGTTCATTAACTCTGAACCCAACAGCCTCTTTCCCTCAGTTTTAATTGCCATTAGTCGGAAATTTCCCTCTAATGGAATCAGAGTTGAGAGACCAATAAGAAGGAAAGAAATAGGGAGGGATTTATATCAGTCAGTGAGTTCTTTTCCCCCTAATTCTATCGTACCTGCCAGCGAGGGGGACTTAAGCCTCATCAGAAAAGAAACGAAGACCCGGAAAATAATATAATAATAATAGAATAATAAGGAGAAAAGAGAAGAGATATAGGAACGAAGCTTATGGAACGTTTTAAGCAGATCCAATCTTTTTCCCCTATTGCTGGTACGTGGTCGGATTAGACGAAAAGATTCTTCTTTTTTTTTTTCCCTCTCTCTCGCTCTTTTTTCCCTTTTCGTTTTTTTTTTTTTCTTTTTTTCTTCTCACTCACTCGGTTCGGTATACTGTTTTTTTTTTTCTTTTTTTTTCTATCATTTTTTTTGTTCTTTCCCCTCATCTTAGGGAGAGAAAATTCGTGGAAGTTCATTTCGAACCTTTTTCGTGTTATTATTAACTCTTTTATTTTATTTTATTATAGATATATATATATTTTTTCTCTTCAGTCATTCAGGTATTTAATATCCCTTTAGCTCTTTTTCACGTAAGGAACGAGAAATGGAAAATTATACAATGCAGGTGCTATAGCGGGATGTTAGATCGACAGTGGTTTATGCCTGGTTTATTCGATTCTATACAAGTGAAAGGAAAATCAATTAGTAGGAAATAAATTATTTCGATATTCTTGACTTTTTCATTGTGTACTTTTCCACTCTGTACTCTATAGAAGTACGTACTATTAAGACGAAATTCGATTACTACTGGTGGTATATTAGTATACTACAGTGCCCAAAAAGTAAGACCAAATTTTATTTTTTTCAAAAACTCTTTATTTATTCCTCCAAATTTATTTCATCGCCTTCAAAGTAATCTCCTCCGGACACAATGCACTTATGCCAACTTTTTTTCCATGCTAAAAAGTCATTGGCCGGAATGGCCTTCGAAGCGCACGCCGATTCATGTTGAATCTCTTCAATCGACTCGAAACGGTGTCCTCGGAGTGATCTTTTGAGTTTAAGAAATAGCCAGAAGTCGGAATACGGTGAACTATATAGGTTTCATTTTTGGCGAAAAGTCACGAAGAATCAATGCAGTATGATCTGACGCATTCAGTTTTTCGGTACCAATCCAGATTTGACGCGTTTGAGGAATTGAAAAAATGGAATTGACCGATCCTTTTGAAATTCCATTATCATCAGCGAGGTCTCTAATTGTAAATCGACGGTTTGCAAGCACCAAATCTTTAATTTTTGGACGTGAACTTCGCCGGTTGAGATTGATGGTCGACCAGAGGGTTCTTCGTCTTCAACACGTTCTCTGCCTTCTTTGAACTGTTTATGCCTTTATTTCTAAACATTTATTTCCGATATAGGAATGCCCACCGAATGCCTTCTGCAACATTCTAAACGTTTCCGCAAACAAAATTTAATGCAAGTTCTTTGCTCAATGAATTCAGACATTTCAAAATCGTCGGATCAGTTTAACGTCTCCCAAAGCCAAGCGTAACTCAAACACTGATAAATATTTTGACGTCAAATTTCACACAGATGTCAAGGACAGTGCCAGCAACCTGAAAAAGAAAACAAATTGAAATTCCAGAAGCCCCGGGAATTTTAAATTGAAAATTGGTCTTACTTTTTGGACACAGTAGTATATTATCTCTAGGTTTCACTTTGAAAATTCCTACTGGAAGGCATTACCCACCTCCCTGCGCATTCTAGAGCACATTATTTATCCTGTAAACATATGTGCATACATAACCAAACATATGTGCATATATAAATATCCTGTGTTGCATATGTTTTGTTGTTACTAATCTAAGATAAACCAGAAACTGGTCCATGACTAAGGGTAATATGCACCTTCACTTTTAACGAGGAACCACGACAGCTGAAGACTGACTAAACCTCTACCCAACGCTCTACCATCATGTTAGGACCTACGGGTTAAAGGGGATTCCGAACCACTACAAACATCCATGGCACCGCCGGGACTCGAACTTGAACCTGTGGCACCGAGCACCAGATACTTGGCTATTCAGGTCCGGTGCTACATATTATAAAGCAATACACAAATACTCTCTCTAAGATAAGAATTTTCAGATTCTAGCCTAATGCATTCGGATTTTAAATTCTTTTTTTTTTTTTAAAGTCGCAATATAGGCAATATATTATATCTTGTAGAATTTATTTAACTTTTATGATAAGTATAAATAGAAAAAAAATTATTTTAAAATCAATTTTTTAAAAAATAAAAATACTCGAACGTTGATAAAAAAAAACTAAACAGTTTATTTCTAATAGATTTTAAAGTACAATTAGAAATAAACTGTTCTAACACAATTCGTCAAAATAGTACTTTATATACTTTTGTACATTTCGGAGCTATGATGAATTAATTCTTCATAATTATTTTTTACTAAAGTTTACCAGAAAAGAAAGAATAAAAGTATTAAGTACTTTAATACTATTACGTGTTAGTATTTAATACTATTCTTTTTCGTAATAGTATTTAATACTATTGCGAACAAGAACATTTGGTACATTTTTTCAATGCCATCTCCCATATCATATTTTACTGAACATCGAATTCTGTTGCCAAAAAAAAGAAGTAATTTTTTTTTCCTGTCCCACGGTATATACCGAAACTTAATAGATATTCATAAATTTCTATGTAGCACGAAGTCGTGTTAAAATTGTGAGCTAGAAGCAAGCGATTTTATTACACTTCCTCAATCGTGATTGAAATGTGAGGCCACGCCCACTTTTATTGTTCGGTGACGTTACGTCTTTTTTATGACATCACGACTCCGTGTCCCTATTTCACGATATTAAAAGCATGACGTCACCCTCATTCCCAATATAGCTCTAAGAACGGTTGGATTTCCGCAACTTTATGATTAACACCTTTCCAGGTGTTTCAGATTGTATCGAACACTTGTTTTTTAGAACGTGCTTTTTCGGTTGTGCTTAATCAGCCAAGGGACATTAAAAGATTTTATGGTTTTGACGTTGGGACTGAAGAAAATAAAGAACTTTTGGATAATATAGCTCGTCTGGAATTGTGTCTAGTAAATGCATAGGTAAAATATATGACAAAATCTTAAATGAATGAAGTGTTATTTAAAAAGTTTTTGACTTTCTCTAATTGATTTGAAAACTCTAATTGCTTCTTTCAACAACTTTCATGATTTGAATTTAAGTGGTTGAATAAGAATTAGTTGATCCTGAGTCTAAATTACTACTACACCACACCGCATCACTGTGCCTAGAGCTGAGTTGCCGCTATACAGTTTGAGAATGATGTGGGTCAAAAGAAATCTGATTGGGCTTGTGTTCATATGAGACCGGGACCTACGACTTAAAATGAATTACGAACCACTACAAACATCTATGGCACAGCGGGGATTCTAACCCAGAACCTGTGGTACCGAGCGCCACTCGGCCATCAGGCCTCCTAACTGAGTCTAAACGCTGACGTCGACTGCTTGAGGTTTAAAAAGTTACTTTATCAGCAAGAAATCTCACACATTCTCATCTTATCGAAAATGTCCTGATCGTCAATGTTTCAATATTGTAGGGTGGTCTGGCAGGGAAAGTAATTATAAAAAAAAAAAAAAAAAATCATTATTCGTCTTCGCCAAATCGCCAAAACTGCAATAATTTCAAAATGTAGTTTTTAGTCACTACGTGGCTATTAAGTATTGGAGCGAATTTGACATCTCAGTAATAATTTTTTACTTCGCAAAGAAATAACCTAAAATAATAATTTATCAAAAGTTTATTCGTTAATAGCTAGAAGAGACTATATTATTTTAAATTCAATATCGAATAACCACTTTGAAAATGCAATCCTGGCAAACACTTAGTTTTTGAACTTATTTAAATTGTAGAAATATAGCCCACAATAACACATATTGAAGATGCATGAATTTCGCTTGATTTGCCTTAGTTAAAAAAAAAAAAAAAAAACCAGTAACTTCAATACAAATGCTTTGAACAGGCTTCAGGTTCGAATCCTGGCGGTGGCATGGATGTTTGTTAATGGTTCGGAATTCCTTATAAACTGTAAGTCGCCGGTCTGTTTTACCTAAAGTGTGCACAAAACGACAGTAGAGCGACAAACAAACTACAAATGCTTTGAAATATATTGGAAGCAAGAAAACTGAGGTGTCTACATTTTATTCTTATAAAATATACATTTAGTCTTGAATTACTACTTAACGCCTTAGAAAAATTTTATCTGTTGTAGGATTAATTTATTTAATGGTTTAATACTCATTTATCATCCTTACACTCCTAACTCATTACAATTGGAATGATATTGCAATATCACTTTATGATTTATAATAAAATAATTATTATAAAACAACATTAATATAAATAAGCATATATCGTTGGAGAACAGTGTAAACGTCTGTCAATCTAATCTAGTATTATTGAAAAAGGTAAATAAATTCTTATTAAATTATTTAATTAAAATTTTCACTTAAAATACAAATGAAATTTACTTTCCAAGTAAATATATATATGTATATATATATATATGTAAAGCAAATGAAAATATTAATATTTTTTATACAGTTTAAATCTATTACAAGAAAAAATATTATTTATAAAAAAGCTAGTAAAAGAAATTTAAATTAATTAATAAGAATAGCTCGTGAAAGAAATTTAAATAAACCGATAAGAATAGGTCATGGAAGTAATGTTAATATACATTATTTTATATTCTATTTTAAGCATTTTGTCCTTTTATCATATTTGTGAAGATTTTTTTCAATGTTATTAAAACTTTAAATTCAAATTTTGGGGCTTTTCTTTAAGCTCGATATTTTGCAGTCTTTATGCCCTATTAGTAAAAACAAATTTATTATTATTTTTAATATTAAAATTTTTATTTTTTTAACAAAGAAAAAAAAATGCTAATCAATAATTAATAATTTTAGCTAAAATTAAAAAGCAAAATATTAATTTCTAACAAGAGGTTCTTTGAAAGTTTTCTGCACATAATACTGCTATGTATCTATATTTTTCTATATTTTATAAAATAGAAAATTTTGAAAAAAATAACAAATTTTACTAAAACTTATCACAAAACTTGAACAAACATTTCACACTCTTTTATTTTTCATAACAGCAAAAATTTCTAGAAGATATATTGCCATCAACATTGACATATATGATGAAATACCTCGATCCCCACACAGAAAAATAAAAAAATAAAATAAAAATAAATATATAAAAAAACTTATCACCCTTCAAATAGCGCCATAAACACTTATTTAAACCCAAACAACGCACTTCGCCCTTTATGATAATATGACCAAATGTTTATTTTCAGTTCCATGATTTTAAAATTATCTTTCTAGTTTTTTTTAAGTAAGAGCAAAATAAACAAACAAAGCAAAAGCAAATCAAAAGCACATAACAACAACAATGCTGATTCACACACATAAATAAATAAAAAAATTGAAAACTTTCTTCTAAAGATGGCTTTTACCGAATCCTCCTTTCACAACCAAATTTTGTGTGTTTGTGTTTCTAGAAATGTATAAATAATATCGCACTAAGTCGCCAAATATGGTAAACCCAATAGGCAACGGAATATGGTAAAAAAAATAATCCCCAGTTAGGCATGTTAGAATGGAAATACAGTAGCTAAATAGCACTCAGTGTTTAAAGTTCAATTTCATTCCCCCTCCCCTTTTTTTCCCCTTTAAAAAGAATGAAAAAGAATAAATCTACTCAAGATAGGTCTTGTAATAGGATAATTGAGTATACGTGTGTTTTTAAAATATAAAAACTTGAAAAATTCGTAAATATAAAGGGATGTCAAATCTAGATGGTAAAGCTTGTTAAAAATGGAAATGGATGGAAAATTATTTTTAAAAAATTAGCTTTTTTTTTTTTATCAGTAGCAAGTAGGTGCTACTGATAAAATATCTTGCTAACAACTAAAATGATACAAAAGACTCCTGCTACATCTATTGTGAGGATTAGAGAATGTCCAGGATTTTTCTAATAGGGAATTTTACAAAAATACGAGATTCAAATGCAAATTTTAGGGAGAGAAAAAAAAAAGATTTTAAGAGAGAAATAAAAAATGAAGTAATTTGCTTTGTATTTTATTTGTATTTATCTATTAAATTGTTCAAAGGATTAATTTAATATCCAGTGAAAGAAGACTCGTGGGCTGGTTACAGTTACAGACCCAGATTTAGATCCACTGCGGTGTGTAATAGAGTGGCTGTTTTCGGATACGATGAAACTTGAGGACGATTGTAATACAGTACGTAAGAGTCTGGCATAGATAGTCATACTCCTGAGGAGAGTTTTCTGCTATACGATATGTAAGTGATGAGTAGGTACCCTAAAAACTCTTCCAGAAAACTGTTTGAAGATAGTGGAACCGAAAACTAGCATTATCCGATAAAAAATAAAGCTATGACTGTTATATCTGGTGATTCATTGAAAAATTTATTTTAACTTTAATTTATTATTTTAACTTTTAACTTATTCATTTTCTATCTATTCTGTACATATAAAAATGGGTGTACGTGTCCCATTACAACTTGAAACTTACATTTAAAAGTCCAATTATTTTCTTTGGATTTCATATTAATTTTATCTGATCATTATTAAAAAACTGGGAAAAAATTATTTTAAGTTATGTTTTAATTCCTGTTGTCCTGTTTAGCTCTCACTAAGATAATAAAGTATCACCAAATTAATGTTGTTGCGATTAATCCTCAATGTTCGGCAACGCAGGATTGACACCCTGTGAGTAATCCACTCGTGGAGGGAGACAAAGAGGACAACTTCTGTTGTGATAAAGCACCCGTAGTATAGAAATCTGACTTGGCTCCGTGTCGCTGAAGGAGGGCAGTGCCTTTCCAGGAGGACTTTTAGGGGGAGGACTATCCCGAATTTGCGTATTGTATGAGATAAAACCCGGAAAACTAACACCAGTTAGTCTGACTAAAGAGGCAAGATGCTGAACATCTCCAATGCTATCGAGTCTCCTCATTTTTGTAGCAGTGTCTACGACAATGCTATCAGCGGATTGAACGTCAGTCTTAATGTTCACCAGCAGCGCACGAGTCGGGCCTAAACTCATGTTCAATTTTTTAAAGATTATACTAAAGTTTATTTCTTCTCGAATGAAGAACTGTTGGGTTTAATGTTATGTGAGTATATTTTCATTAAAATAATTATTTTATTATTTTATTATGGGTGTTTCTCTCTATAAATGAGCTAATAAGAATTGCCCGTACTACTAAACCTCCATGTTAGAATTAATTAATTAAAAAAATGTTTGAAAAGTTAATTACAGAAAATTAAATTTAATCTAAAAATTTAAAATCTATTGTTACAAGACAAATAGAACAGAATCTCTGTAGATAAATTTATAAAAATTAAAAATATAAAACTTAAAGCTTTAAATAAAAAAATTGAGAATACTCTATTTAAATAATAAATGGATTGAATTGGGGCTTTATTATGGCGTACGTTAGTAAAATGGCGCCAATATGATCGCCAAGAGCTATTATCGCAACGAGCAGACTATCAATGACAGTGGTTAGGACAGTCGTCCATTTGGCATCATAAATTGTCGATTTACTGTGGCAAAAGCAATGGACGTTTCCTATTCAGTGCTACTAAACCTCCATGTAAGAATTAATTACTTAAAAAATTTTAGTAAAGTTAATTACAAAAAATCAAAATTGACAATAATAAATGGATTAAATCGGCGCTTTATTACGAAGTCAGTTAGTTAAACGGTGGTTAAATTGGCGATTTATTGTACTAAACCTCCATATAAGAATTAATAAATCAAAAAAATGTTAGAAAAATTAATTACAGAAAATTAAAATTTATTCTAAAAATTTAAAATTCATTGTTATAAAACGTGAAACTTTAAGCAAATAAAACAGAATCTCTGGAGATAAATTTATAAAAAATAAAAATATAAAACGTGAAACTTTAATTACAGAAAATTAAAATTTATTCTAAAAATTTAAAATTCTAAATAAAAATTGATAATACTCTATTTAAATAATAAATGGATTGAATCGGCGCTTTCTTATGGAATCCGTTACTTAAATGGCGCCAATATGATCTTCAATAGCTCTAATCGTGACTATCAGACTACCACTGAGAGTGGGTAGTATTGTCGTCCATTTGACATCATAAATTGGTGATTTATTGTACTAAACCTCAATGTAAGAATTAATTAATTAAAAAATGTAAGAAATGTTAATTACAGGAAATCAAAATTTAATCTAAAAATTTAAAATTTATTGTAACTAAGCAAATAGAACAGAATTTCGAGATAAATTTATAAAAATTAAAAATATAAAACATGAATCTTTAAAAAAAAAATTGACAATACTCTATTTAAATAATAAATGGATTAAATCGGCTCTTTATTATGGAGTCCGTTAGTTAAATGGCGCCAATATGATCGCCAAGAGCTATTATCATGGCATAATATCAATGAGAGTGTTATGACTGTCGTCCATTTGGCATCATAAATTGGAGATTTATTGTGGCTAATTATAGTTGTAATTGTGTGTTCCTATTCAAAGCTGTTAAATCTCCATACAAGAATTAATTAATTAAAAAAATTTTAGAAAAGTTAACTACAAAAAATCAAAATTGAATCTAAAAATTTAAAATCTATTGTTACTAAACAAATAGAACATAATCTCTAGAGATAAAGTTATAAAAATTAAAAATATGAAATGTGAATCTTGAAAGAAAAAAATTGACAATACTATATTTAAATAATAGAGAGTTTTTGCATACCGTACGTTAGTTAGCCTAGGACGTCCGTTAGCTTTTTCTCCCTAGCGCGCATGCTCAGTTTCCTATGAGCATGAGCATGCGCGCTAGAAAAGAAATAATCCAACGGTAACAAAACGTACGGTATGCAAAAACTCTCTAATAAATGGATTAAATCGGCGCTTTATTATGAAGTGCGTTAGTTAAATGGCGCTAATATAAAACGTTATAAAATATAAGGTTTAAATCATTCTAAATAAAAAATTGAGAATACTCTACTTAAATAATAAATGGAATTGTGATATCTATTGTTACAAGACAAATAGAACAGAATAACTGGAGATAAATTTATAAAAATTAAAAATATGAAACGTGAATCTTTAAAGAAAAAATTGACAATACTCTATTTAAATAATAAATGGATGAAATCGGCTCTTTATTATGGAGTCCGTTAGTAAAATGGCGCCAATATGATCTCCAATATAAAACGTTAAGGTTTATACCATTCTAAATAAAAAATTGAGAATACTCTATTTAAATAATAAATGGTATTGTGAGACTATAATAATAAGGAAATACCCATAAATCTATAAATAACCGCTAACTATCACCTTGTCCAATTCGGTCTATTTTGCATAAAACATCCCTTTGCATTTAAATAAATTTTAGAACACAATCGGGATAAAACACTCATACCAAATAAATTTCTTCTGAATTTAAAAGCAGATTTGCATAGAAATAATGAATAATAAATCACTAGTTCAAAATTCTCCTCTAAACATGTCACAAAATAACTTAAGATTTAAAATAAATTGTAGACAACAATTGCTAGTACATCTACATTATACTGAATAAATGTAACGTAAGATATTACCGACTAAATTACTTTAAAACATCAAATAAAAAAAATATATATATACCATTAGATCTCTTGATATTCAAATTATTTCGAAAAAGCCTCTTTGAATTTTAATGAAAGAAGAGAAGTTTTAAATTTCAAATGCGAGTTTGCGTTCTAAAGTCTGGAATGCATTACTTTACGTAGAAGCATATTATAAATAATAATTCAGCATACAAAAAAAAAATTTTAAAAGCATTTAGTTTTTGGGATAATCTTATTTTTTTTAAAAAAAAAAAATGGCGCTTTTTTCATTAAAGTAATGAAAAGGCAGCCCCACGGACTGAATTTAATTTAGTATCTTAAGAGTTGATATGAATAATTTATTTTCCTTTTATTTTCCTTGAAACTGTCAACTTGAAAAATAAGGGAACAAGGGACTAGATTACGTGAGCCTTATTTCTTTTTATACCGGTTTCCTGCACATTTTAATACGCGAGTTACGTGCAAACGAATGTGAGATTTAAAAAGTAAAGTATGGGCTAGGGCAACATGAAACGATTTGATGTAACGATACATAAAGAGTAGCAATGTTAGTTCGGTATGCTTTGAAGAAAGTTGTAAGGATCGGATATGAGTTTTAATTAATTGTGTTATCAACATAAATCCTTACAATCTTCTTTAAAGCATACCAGAACTAACATTGCTATTCTCTCTCTCTCTCTATATATATATATATATATATACATATATATATCCTATTATTTTGAGACTTCAAAAAAAAAAAGGTTAAAATATTAATATATATATTAATATTTAGCTTAACAAAAGTTATTAGACGCTTGAAAAATGCGAACAAATGTGGAATTTCAATGTTTTGACCGAATTCGAAGAGAATTATAAATTTATTAACAGCAAGAAATATGAAATGATGGCCGAGTGACTGGCACTCTTTGACAGAAGTTTCGCGTTCGAGTCTCGATAATCCCATGGATGCTTGTAGTGGTGCGGAATCCACTTTAAACCGAAAATCCCGGTCTAATATGACTATAGAACGTTGTGCGTAAGGTTGACAACCCTACCCTTTATAAAGAATACATTTCCTGTCTCGAAATCTGCTAATAGGCAGATGGACTTGAGGGGGGACCATGGAGTTGCGCCAATGAAGAAGAAGAAATTCAAATTAAAAACAGCAAGTTTTATTACTTTTTATCAGAAAGGATTTTTTTTTTTTTTTTTTTTTAACTAGTAAATATATGAATAGGAAAGGGACAGATTTAAACATTATAAATTGAAAATTATAAAAATTCTCTAATACAAATTATGCTTGTAATTTTTTAGATGGTGGTAAATTAGAATTAGGTAAACTGAGAAAACTTTTTTTTTTTCTTTCAGATAAGTCTTAGTTATATTTGAGAAGAATATATAACAAGTAGTTTCGTTATTTGATCAGATTAGCTAACGTGCAAAACAGAGAAGTGAGATGCATTTTTAATATAAGCATTTTAATGTAACTATTAACATTCTCTGCACACAAATTACCAACTATTGGAAGTTGCTCACAGAAATTAATAACCGTGTTATTGTGAATGAAAAGTAGCACATTATTATTATTAACAGTTTGGATATACTAAGTACATTCAAATCGTGTTTGATAAAGTATTTTTTAATTCACAAAAAAAACAGTTTCTTTAACATATCTTAATTTGGTATGGTTTTATTATTTACTTTTTTATCTTTTCATCTTTTTTATACCAAAAATTTTTAGATAAATTAGTAATGCTAGTAATTAGTTAGTTAGTTTATTTAATTTACATCACCGTTAACTTTAACTTATTTCTGAATATCGATTTTTTCATATATATATATATATTCATTTTACGAAGTTCCCTCTCATGCTTTTTTATAGCATTAACTGAATCCGTTTATTTATATATTTATTTGTTTATTTATTTATTATATTTTCTATCAATATATATTGCTCGCCATTATTTATTTATTTATGTCCATAAAGCATTCATTCATTTTTTTTTTTTTTTTTTTCCTTAATTTTTCTGAAAAAATTCACTATTTCTTTCACTACATAAAATATTCCATATTTAATATGTAATATAAATAAATATCTTATTTAACATACATAAACTATCATACATATATAATAGTCTGTATAAAGAACAGTATTTAGTACCCAGAGATTCAAAAAACGAATGTTTTCTTTTCTTAGAGACATATAGTGGTACCAAGAAGTTTATTTTATTTATGACATCGTTATAGATATTCTCGTTTTCTTACTTTAATTTTTCTGAGAAATCTATTATTTTGTTTCTAATGAAATTAGATTCTAAAGTGAATTTTCGTAAGTCTCAAAATGTTCAAAATTACCGATAAATCTTCATTTATATAAATATATCTCTCTTTTTTATTTCTTATATTTCCTTTCAATATATACTGTTGTCATTATTTATTTCAATAAAACCATCCATTCATTTATTTTCTTATTATTTCTGAAAAAATTCACTATCTCTTTCAATGCATAAAATATCCCATATTTAATATGTAATATAAATAAGTATCGTATTTAATACACATAAACTTTCATACATACATACATAGTATTCTGTATAAATAGCAGTATTTAGTACCCAGAGATTCACAAAACGAACGTTTTCTTTCTTAGAGTAAAATGGTGGTAACAAAAAGTTTATTTTATTTGTGTCATCGTTAAAGATCTTCTCGATTTACTATTCTAAAAATTCTATTATTTCATTTCTAATGAATTAGATCCTAAACTATGTTGAAAGTGAATTTCAAAAAGTCACAAAATGCTCAAAACGAACAATAAATTCGATAACAAGGCATTATTACTACGGTGCTCTTCCATTGCACAACATAAGACGAGGAATATTTTTCTTGCACTCTTAATTTGCATCGAATCCTCGACATCTCCCGCCAAAAGTTCCCCGAGGGCTAAGCAAATGACACTTCCGCCGAAGACAAAGTGCAAACAACATCTAAACAGCCATATATATGCATGCTACGCGAGCACTCCCATAACTCCTAGGCCCAACCGTTTCTATTGACTTAACGACTGTTTTCCAACAGGCCAGCAGCCCACGCAGGGGGGGGCCCTTATTAATTTATGCAAATTACGTTTTGACTCCAGTGCGATGCTCCCAGCGCCACTGCTGCGGCAGCGTTTAGAAACTGTTGTATTTGTTTAGACTGGAAGCACTTGTGACGCTGAAATGAATACGACGAATCTCTCTCTCTCTTTTGCAACTGACTTGGCGATTAAGTTAATGAGCGCCAAACGCAAATAGAGGGAAGGGTTTAAAAAAAAAAAAAAAGAAAAAAAGAACGCCATAAGTTATTTTTCTTTCTTGTGTTTGTCCAGCGATAAATCAACATTAAGTAATCTGCTGCTCTGCAGAAAGGCGAAGTGAAGTGACGTGAAACTGCTACTTTTTAACGACTGGAAAGCCATCTGTTTTTGTCCCTTTCGTTCGTTGGACGTTTATGTTGCACCGTTCTAAAAATAGAAATGGCTGCCAGCAGCTTTCAACTCGGTGTGCTGGGCTGTTAGATAAACTATTACTAGTTAAGGGCGGTTGATTTATGGATGTATATTAGTTTACTTTGAACTCTGGTGACCCCACAGATGTGTAGATGCTTGCTGACTTGATAATTTGTTAACCTTTCTCAAGAAGAAAGGAAGCCGTTGTCTGTTTAAACATTATTATGCACGGTTTATCGAAAGATAAAGAATTTCTTCGAATTTATTTTTTAATTTAAAAGATCTGTGAGTTATGTAAAATGTTACGTAACACTTCATGAAAATTTATTAATGAACTCGATTAGTAAAAATGTCACGAATTTAATAAATTGCGAAACTATTAAATACTTTAATTTTTAAAAATATATAAATACTTTTTAAGTAAAAATATTTTAATTTTTTTTTTTTTTTTTACCATAAATATACAGTGCAATTAAAATTTGATTTTCATGATGGTTAAATAAAGTATCTTTAAATATATTGCAATTAATACTGGTATTTAGCATGGTATTGCAAATATTTATTATGGTATTACAATTATTGGGGTATTAATTATGGTATTTCAATTAATAGTGGTACTTAATATGGCATTTCAATTAATAGTGGCACTTATTATGGTATTGCAATTAATAGTGGCATTTATTTATAATATTGCAATCAATATTGGTATTTATTATGATATTGCAATCAATATTGGTATTTATTACAATATTGCAATCAATAGGATATTTATTATGGTATTGCAATTAATAGTTCTAAAAATAGAAATCGATGCTACCAGCTTTCAACTCGGTGCCTGGGCTGTTAGATAAACTATTACTAGCTAAGGGCGGTTGATTTATGGATGTATCTTAGTTTACTTTGAACTCTGGTGACCCCACAGATGTGTAGATGCTGCTGACTTGATAATTTGTTAACCTTTCTTAAGAAGAAAGGAAGCCGTTGTCTATTCAAACATTATTATGCACGGTTTATCGAAAGATAAAGAATTTCTTCGAATTTGTTTTTAATTTAAAAGATCTGTGCGTTATGTAAAAGTTTGCGTAACACCTCATAACAATTTTATTAATGAAAAAGAGGAATTTATTCAATTAGTAAAAATGTCATGAATTTATGCATTGCGAAATAAAAGTAAAGTATTTTTAAGCTAAATATTCAATGCAATTAAAATTGGATTTTCGTGATGGAATGTAATAACGTTCCTTTAAATATATTGCAGTTAATAGTGGTACTTATTATGGTATTGCAATTAATAATGGTATTTATTATAGCATTGCAGTAGTTGTATTTATTACGCTATTGCAATTGGGGCATTTATTACGATATTGCAATTAATAGAGGTATTTATTACGGTATTGCTATTAATATTGGTATTTATTACGGTATTCTATTAATAGTGGTATTTATTAAGGTATTGCAATTAATAGTGGTTATTTATTATGGTATTGCAATTAACAGTGGTATTTATTATAGCATTGCAATTAGTAGTAGTATTTATTATAGCATTGCAATTAGTAATGGCATTTATTACGGTATTGCAATTTGTAGTGGTATTTATTACGATATCGTAATTAGTAGTGGGTGTATTATGGTACTACAATTAATAGTGGTATTTATGTATTGTACCTGCCGTGACCAAGTAAAATCACATACAGCTAAATTACATAAGGACGAAGGTTCACATCCTCTGCTGTCACTTCTTTCTGATTGACTCTGTGAGATTATGATAGTGTGAAAGCTTCTTGTGTTGACAACCAGTCACTACTTTCAGAAACAATGGCGATTGCATCAGCGTGCGTAAATTATCTAGTATCGATCAATAGGCTAGTACTACACCATACAATACACAAACGTGAAGCAACTATCTTTAAAAAATCATATCGGAAGGGCATGTCCTCCCAATATAGCACATCGATTAGTTGTATTAGTCATATATAAATGTAGCACCAACTTCATCGATAACAATAAAACAATATTAATAATGCTTTACTATTTCGAAAACATGCATAAACTGGCAACATTTTAACTCAAGAATCTTCCTGTTTTATCTCTTATCATAAGTTGTGAAAGATATACTTATTTGCTTTTGATAAAAAGCGCTCCATTTGGTTTTTAAAAGTCCGAAAGTAAATACACAATGATAAGAAGAGGAGTGAGTGCCCGTGGGAAGAATAACAAAAGCTTCGACAGTGATTTTTGACGTTTGGATATGTTTTACGTTAAAGTTATGAATATAGAAAATGTATCGTT
Source organism: Caerostris extrusa (assembly GCA_021605095.1). Classification (NCBI taxonomy): domain Eukaryota; kingdom Metazoa; phylum Arthropoda; class Arachnida; order Araneae; family Araneidae; genus Caerostris; species Caerostris extrusa. The sequence continues at coordinate 107,308 of BPLR01006169.1, forward strand.
TTCTAACGCAAGTATATACAAATGTAGGGATATTGTAGGCATTGTAACAATTGTATATAGATATATAATAAATATGACTATTAATGTTTACCAAACTATATAAAAATTAATTAAATACATGATGCAATAAATACATCTGACTTTTTACTGACTAGTGCTGGCTTATTTTTTTATTATGTGGAAAAATATCCTAAAAAGAGAATGATCCAATCGGGTTTTATTCACGTTGTTAAATTAACAATCATATCGGGACAGTTGAATTAAAACGTTGGATGGGAGAAAACACTCGATCAGGGAACGGTGGATCGAAATTCTATTTTCTACTCTTTTCTATAGACATTCTATAATTGTTTCAAGATGCTGAAGTTACTTAAAATACTATTACGTCCGCATTTATATTTTATAGTCAATTACACGAGAACAAAATGCAAAAAGTCTTTAAAAATGCATTTTATAATATATTACATTGGGATTTTAATGTTAAAGTATTCCGGGGCAGGAAGGGGGGGGACTGAATCTAATGAATTTATTATTTGGGAATCACCAATTCGAAAGATGAAATGAACCTGTCCTTGTGCTTAATCTAATGTTTAAAAAAAAAAAAGTTGGTTGTGAAATTAAAAAGCTAAGCTGCACACAAATGTAAATTAATAATAATTTTAAAAAGTACCTCTTAATTTTTAAGTATATAAAATTATCAGAAAAATCGTGTCTTGATCATGTGTGTGGCGTTAATTTAACTTTCAAACTACATAGTCAAAAATAAACTGAAAAAAAAAAACCGCTTTTATAACAACTGAGTTATTTTACATTAAAAAACAAATAGGATTAATTGGTTAAAATGCTTCTTCAGAAACAAGATAAAAAAAATAATATTTAATACCTTTGATCACTAAAGGTATGATAGATATGAATGTAAAAGTATCTCTATTCAACAAAAAAAAAAATCTGTGTCTCTTAAATCTGTTCAGAAAAACTATTCGTTGCAAATTGTAGCTGCAAAATATAAGTGCAGTGTAGAATCTGCCTCGACGCTGAATTTGTTACATATCTACCGTTCTAGTGGCGAAGGATTACAGATCTAAGCAACCGGCATTCGAAAACGACAACAATACCAGATACATACTCAAATATGTCGCCCCTCTCCCTTTTAACCCTTCTGTGTTCCATTTGGGGATCTTCCTCATAATTAGCTCCAGTGTAATCATAAATACGTAAGACGGAATGTCATTTCGTTAGTTTCTTGTAGATGTATGCAAATCCTTCAGATGCCGTCCCTGAAGATGTTCATTAAAAAATATGGTAACTGAATGCCAATGCAGTGTAACAGGCCCTACGTGGTATGCCCTTTGTGATGATAAATCTATATCTGAAAATCTTTCAAGTCAAAATTATCGCATTAGGAAATATGAATTAACCCTAAATTTCTTAAAACCTTCAAATTAATACTGTTTAAGCACCTGGGTTTAAAAGGTTTTCAGGTCACAGATTTAAGCACACACAGGTTTAAGCACCTGGCAGGTCACAGGTTTAAGCACACACTTAAGCACCTGGCATTCGAAAACAACAACAGTACCCTCCATATGAAAAACTAGGTCGTCCCTTTCTGTGCTCCTTTTGGAGATCTCTCCTTAATTAGTTCCAGTGTAATCATAAATACGTAAGTCGGAAAGTATTTTCATTGGTCTTGTGGAGTAGGATGCAAATCCTACGAATGCCGTCCCTGAAGATGTTCATCAAAACCTATGGTAACTGAATGACAAAGTAGTATAACGGGCCTCTTTGGTATGTCCTCTGTAATGCTGAATCTATATCTGCATTCTAGTGGGGAGGGCCACAAGTCAAAATGACCGAATTCGGACATATAAATTAACCCTAAATTTCTTAAAGCATTCAAATTCCTACCGTTCTAGTGACGAATGATTACAGGTCTAAGCACCTGGAATTCGAAAACAACAACAGTACCAAGTACATAAACTATTACGTCACCCTCTACCCTTTGAACCTTTATGTACTCCCTTTGGACATCTCTTCAAAATTAACTCCAGTGTAATCATAAATACGTAAGTCAGTTAGTCTCTTGCAGAAGGATGAAAATCCTTCAGATGCCGTCCTTAAGGATGTTCATTAAAAGATATGGTAGCTGAATGCCAATGCAATGTAGCAGAAGCCCCGTGGACCTGTTACATTGCATTGACTCCATTATCTTGCATTGCATTACCTTACCTTGCTTACATTGCATTACCTTGCATTGCTCATTACCTCTGTAATGCTGAATCTATATCTGTATGTGTATATATATATATCTGTATGTCTGCTTTTATCTTTAGAAGGACGAGTCAAAACAACATCAGTTGGAAACATGAATTAACCTTAAATATCTTAAACCCCTCACGTCCAGACCGCCTAATAGAAAGTCGAATGCCTAATCCACCTGAAAATGTCTCTCTTCTAGAACCGGTGACAAACCCTCCTGACACATTTTCTCGCGAAGGAAACGATACAAAAATCGATACGCAGATCCCCAATCGATAACTCACTTTGCTCCAACCCTCCTGTGGGTGCTTCAGAAGAAAAGAAGGTGAGTTCTTCCTCCCCTTCACCAGCAACATCTGAGCGTTTTGAGAAGAAAAAGTGAGATGTACGCCTTTTTCCCCCTCTGTTTGGAAGGGAATATGACCAGGAAAGGACCTGCCAAGGAAGGGCTTTTGTGCCTCCTTGCTTCAAGAGAGTGAGGTATGAGTGATGTGAAAAGGTCAAAATATTTTTGGGGGTGACCTGTATTTCACTCCACTCATTTTTGAAGGTTCAGGGGCATCTGTTCATTCCTTCGAAAAGTTTGAACCTATTTTCATAAAAGCATGCAATTTGGCGTAAAATAAAAGTATATATTTTAAAGGGGTAATTCTACCAAAATTCGACCTTTTCAGAGACAATTTTTTTTAAAAGCAAAAAATATTTATTTAGCTCTTTTGTTTGATAACGTTTCATGCATTTAATATATACCGGAGAGAATAACAACAAATACACACACAAAAAAAAATATCTACATGTATAAGCGTAAACAATTACGAATGAAACGAGTTGAATTCGAGGCCATACCAGTTTGCAATTTTCCCAAATGTATTGATTTTATACAATTTTATCATAATAAATATTTACACAATTTTTTTTAGAAAGTTAAATATATATTTATAAACACCAAACGTTCAACAGCTAGCTCAAATTTCTTTACATAGAGAAAAGATTAAAATTTCAGTTATTTCAAAGAACGCTAAGTGGGTACATTAAGACCATAGCTTCTACTTTGTAAGAAGAAGACTTATAGTTTAACCACATAATATTATTTACTTTTACAAGCAAAGCCTAAACTCACGTTTAACAAAAATTTTTAAATTATAAAGGAAAAAAAATGATTCAAGATCTGAGACACGTTTCAGAAATCAACAGTCAACATTTCCCCCTGAAAGTTCAAGCATAAAAACTCAAATGATTTTCAGAAGACCGTAAGCGTTACATCCTTTTGATCAGGCATCCAAATTAGTTGTACCAAAAAAGGTATGGATTGACTTAAAATTTTTTCATCAGATGCGTTCAGTAGGTGGTTTCAATCTTCTATTAAAACGGTTTTCTTGAAACTTGATCATCAAATAGTCAAGTTTTTCCAAATACTGCTAACACTACGTTGGACGTTGGACTACGTTGAGAACTACGTAAGGTCCACCTAACAAAGTTTTACATAGCTTCGGTGTTAGAAATTCAATTTCAAAAGTCCTGCCTTCGATGGTTACTGGCACTATAGCAACCCAAAGCTTCTCTGAACAGGGTAATAAAATTTTTAACGTAACATAATGTATAATAAGTTTTCAAAGATATACCATTTTCTTTGAACATATTATACATACGTTCACCTGAAATGCAACGATTTGCTCCAATATCTGCACAGACATAAATCTCTTTGTTACATATCGTAATAGTTGTATACCACAGCTTAGATTGTGGAAGTGTTACATCGATAAAGCAGATCTTTCCATGTATTCTAGTAGTTTCTTTCATTCTTACAGAAGAATAATTTGGCATTTCTTCTTTATAAATCCCGATTTACCCCTACTCATGTCTTCTCCATAAGTAAGGAAGCTTAGTTTTGCTTCTTATAACTATCTTGTGAAGTAAATTCCTTCTTACTACTTCTGTCAGTAACGTATTCTTCTTTACATACGTGGATCTAATGTTGTCAATTGTCAATGTTTAATTTTCCACTAAAACATCTCAAATGTAACTGTTCTCGTTCATCTAAATATGTTCCTTATATTCGCCATAATCCTTCTTTTCATTTGATTAGCTATGATCAGATTTTTCAAATCTTCAAATGAGGAAATATGTAGCTCCTTGAAGTCAGTTTTTCAAAATATGCACGTAATTCAAAATAATAATCAGGCCAGGTACTCTTTTTTTTTTCTTGCGTTGATATGAAAAATTTACAGGATAACCGTAACAAGAAATCTTAGATTCTTTACATCCGACAGAAACTCCTGTCTTCTCCGTAAACATTAGAAGGCTTATTTCAAAATAATAATCTTGCGAAGTAAATTTTTTTTGCTACTACGTTGATCAAAAAATATCCTTCTTTACATAACGTGATTATCTAAGGTTGCTCATCCAAGTCACCATTGGTTTCAGCTAAAACCAGACTGAAAATAAAGCGTTTATAATATGCTCGTTCATTCAAAATAATAATCAGGCCAGGTACTCTTTTTTTTTTTTTTTTTTTTCATGCGTTGATCAAATAACCTCAAGGATAACCTAATGATGGAATTATCTCAAGGTTGCTCCTTGAGTCCACATTGGTTTCTCAGACTGAAAATAAAGCGTTTATAATGCTCGCAATTCAAAATAATAATCAGGCAAGTACTCTTTTTTTTTTTTCTATTTTGCTTGCGTTGAGCAAAAAATAACCTCAAAGATAACCCTAACGATGGATTACCTCAAGGTTGTTACACATCTAGAGTCAACATTGGTATCGCGAAAGTTCAGACTGAAAATAAAACGTTTCTCATGAGAAACCGCGCGTTACATACTTGTCAAAATGTGTAAATATATACATAATTTTTATCATATCATATTGCTTGGTTTTTTCAAAAATTTTTTTAAGGCTAGAATTATAACGAGAATTTTTTTTAGGTTGCAAAAATCAGTGCCAGAACCAACGATTGGTATCGGAAATCTCAGACTGAAAATAAAGTTCTTTTTAATAGGTATCGATTATCTTTATTCAAGTTTAAAATAGTTTACATTTTATAAAAATCTAAACTTAAAGGCCATGTTTTTTTTTTTGCTTGCGTTGATTAAATAGAAATGTCCTTAAATTTGCATAATCTAATTATTTATATAAAAATTTTAAAAAAAATTATTACATTTCTGTGATTCGGTAAATGTTGGACATCCGAATTCGGTTCGAAACCCACATACGATACTGAGCCGTTTGCATTAAAAGCAAGTTAATATAATTATTTATTTAAATTTCATAAAAATGTCAATACTTTTTTTTTTTAGTATTCTTCTTTTAAGCTCTTCTTTTACTAATTAATTAACTAACAATATATACCATACATAATTTCTTTTAAAACATTTAATTGAAATTAATAAAAAAGTATGAAAATTAGTAATAAAATTTTAAAGCAGTGTATTTATTTCCTAAAATATATGCTACACAATAACCTCAAGGTTCTTCACTAAATCATTCTTCAATGTTTAATATAAAATAATGCGAATAAAAAACTTTTACGTAAATAAAACATTGTTTAAATAAGCTGTTTATAGATCTGCAGAAAAAGAAAAAGAGACGATTGGCGATTGGTTGAAAAAAAATGACGTCAGTAAATGCAAAATTAAATATCTATCTAACATACTTAGGTATGTAAATTATACTTCCAGGTTTTTTCCAATATTATTCATAATCTTTTGATGACTAAATAAAACTCGTGATTTGGATTTATGTGCATATATATCACTCCGCTCTGAAATATAATTCTCTTGTTTTTGACCACCAATGAAATTTACGTAACAGAAATTTCAGAAATATTTATATTTAGTTCAAGTATTAATAATTATTACAGCTATGTAAGTGTAATTTAGATTCAACGTTTTTTTATTTTTATTTATTTATTTTCCCCATTTAAAAACAATATTAAAGTAAAGAGGGTAAAGATTCCACATTAAATATCAACATCCTAAATGTTATTGCATATATTTTATTATGGCTGTCTCCTATTCCCCACACACAAAGATTATTTTTACCAATAAGTGGTTCAATGTTAATTCTTTGACATCTAGAATATGAAAAGCATTTTCAGAACAAGATAAGAATTCTGATAAAAATTATAAATAAGAATTCTTTTTTGTTCTGAAAATGTTATTTAAAAGTCGCCTGCTTTTATTATCATATTTATATATTATTCCTAAATGTATATAATGAATTGACTATATAGAAATCTGTTTCGTAAAACTTTAGAACTACGTTAACAAAATTTTTGTAATTTTAAATATATATAGCAATTTTTTTTTTTCTCTTTATTTGGGAACTCATGACTTTCGAATGAAATTAACACGCATTAATATTTCTCGATTTAATTATGTCTCTAGTCTAATACATAAAAATTAAAAGCCATAATTCTAATTTTAAATGAAAATAATTCATATTAGCATTTCATGTATTAAATACACTATATACAAAAATTATTTAATGTGGCAGCTAAATAAAAAACATATACATACTCAAAAATGCATGTTAAAGATTAATAAGAAGAAAAAATTTAAAGAATGATGCATATTAGCATTTCATGTATTAAATATATACAAAAAATAAATTTATAGCAGAATTTCTATTTTTTGACATCTAGTATTTTTTTGTTCTGCTACAGAAAATGTTTTTTAATAGTCCATTACTTTTATTATCAGAAAATTTGTGTACTGAACCTGAATATATATGATGAAATTACTATATAAAAATCTGTCACACAAAATTTTAGAACTACATAGACAAACTTTCGTAATTTTAAATGTATAGCACTTTTTTCCTTTATTTGAGAACTCTAACTTTCGAAATAACTTAACAGACATTAATATTCCTCATTTTAACTATGCATCTAATCTAATACATAACAAATATTGAAACCGTAACTTTAAATTTAGAGAAAATGATGCAATTAGCATTTTATGTTTCAACTATATTCTACACAAAAACAAATAACAACATTATTTAGTGTTGAAAATTTTAAGCATTTTTTTTGAGAATGTAAATATTTTATTTAAATAAAATAATATAATAATAATAATATAATAAATAATAATATAATATAATAATAATATAATATAATAATAATATAATATAATATAATAATAATAAAAATTTTATTTAAATAAAATATTTACTTTTTAAAAAATTCATGTTAAAGATTAAAAAAAGAAAAATTCAAAAATGATACCACACATTAGCATTTCATGTATCAAATACACTTTACAAAAACAAATAACAGTATTATTTTGAACATCAGTATTTTTTGAGTATGTAAATATTTTATTTAGATAAAATCTTAACATACTGCAAAAATTCATGTTATAGATTAAAAAAAATGATGCATATTAGCATTTTCATGCATCAAATACACTCCTCAACTATTTTTGTGTTTGGAATATTTTATTTAGATAAAAATATTTGCAAACAAAAAAATTCACGTTAAAGATTAAAAAGAAAAATTCAAAAATGTATATTATCATTTCATGTATCAAAATACATATACTAAATGCATAACAGCATTCCTGCTTTTTGACATCTAGTATTATTATTATTATTATTTTTTGTTGTTGTTGTTCTTTTGTAGTTTTTAATAGTCCATTGCTTTTATTGTCAGTAAATGTGTGTGCTAATATTAAACATTTATGACGAAAGTACTACATAAAAATGTGTCTTTCAAAACTTTAGAATTGCATTGACACAGAATTTTTCTGATTTTTTTTTTTTCCCTTTCTTTTGGAACAACTCATAACTTAGGAATGAACATTTAACACATATTAATATTTCTAGATTTAACTATACATCCAGTCTAATACATAACAGATACTTTTACCATAATTCTCATTCTAGATGTTAATGATCTTTGAGCCTTTTGTGTATCAAATTCATACACTAAATGCATAACAGCATTCCTGCTTTTTTTTTCGAAATAAGTATTTTTTTGTTCTGTTGCAGCAAATGTTTTTTAGTAGTCCATTGCATTTATTATGATAAAAATTTATGTATTGTACCTAAATATATATGGTAATATGATTATATAAAAATTTGTTTCGTAAAACTTTAGAACTACATAGACAAAATTCGTTAATTTTAGGAATGTTGTAGCCTTTTTTTCCCTATATTGATGTACTCGTAACTTTAGAATGAAATTAAAACCCATTAATATTTCTCGATTTAACTATGTCTCTAGTCTCATACCTAACAAATATTTGAACCATAATTCTCAATTTAGATGAAAATGACGCATATCAGCTTTTAATGTATCAAATACACTCTATACAAAAGCAAATAGCGGCATTATTTAGTATTGAACAGCAGCATTTTTAATGTAAATATTTTATTTAAATAAAATATTTACTACTCAAAAAATTCGTGTTGAAGATTTTAAAAAAAATTAAAAAAGAAGTGATGCATATGAGTATTTCATGTATCAAATACATACATTAAACGCATAACATTTCATTTTTTTTTATTTTTTGTTTTTTATAGCAAATGTTTTTTAATAGTCCATTGCTTTTATTATTAGAAAATTTATGCATTATACTTAAATATACATGATGGAATTGCTATATAAAAATCTGTTTAACAAAACTTTAGTACTGCATTGACAAAGAACTTTTAAGTCGGAAGCATTTTTTACTTTCTTTTGGAACAACTCATGATTTTCGAATGAACTTAGCACATTAATATTCCCCATTTTAATTATGCATCCAGCCTAATACACAACAGATACTGGAACCATAATTCTCATTTTAGATGCAAATGATGCATATTAGCATTTCGTGTATCAAATACACGTTGCACACAAACGCATAACAGCATTATTTAGAACTCGAGTTCTCCGCATAAAAGAAGTCTTCGCAACCATTAACAATTCGCAGTCGTTAAAAGAATTTTTACTGCCTTCCTTCGGCATCAATGCAAGCTGATCATATAACACACTGCATCGTAGCCGATCATAAAAGATAAGAATTCGTCTTTCGCTTTAAACTTCGCCTCGCTTTTTTTTATTATTATTCTGATTAATTAGCCTTGTTAAAGTTTAAAGGAACTTCTGGTTAGCGATATGGCCGGCATCCAAAGGCGTTAAAAATTTTCCAGACTTGGAATATTCTCTTCGGAAAGAATGAAGGCGGGCGGTAGCTGCCTTTGAAAAATTTTCGTCTAGAATATTTTTGTGTGTTCTTCTCTTTAAACTCAGTTTTTTCAATTTGTCAGCTTAAGGGTTACGATGGGAGAAAACAGGGAACTTTTTCAGAAATTTTCCCTTCAGACTCTGATGTACGTAATTAGCAGTAAAAAAGACGAAGAAGATGCCGTGTTTTCGCAGAGTTTGATTTTGACGCGCGTAAGACGACGGTGAAAGTGAAGAAATATGTAAATATGCGACAGTGTGGCTCTAACAGTTTGCTCACAAAATGTGGGCTAATAATAATAATACTTCAAATCTTCATCGCCTTTGAAAAAGCTGAAGTATAATGAGAATTAATTATTAATATATATTTATCCCACTCGTGCATTAGCGGTAACTAGCGAGGCTATTGCATGAGGCTCAATTCGAACCTATTGACAGTAATCAATTAATTCGAAAACTGGTAGTCACTGCTTTCAGAGAAAAGGATACTCTCGATTGTGATTATGAAACCACGTTTGATTGTGTAAGTCACATCACTAGTCATGCTACCGACTGGTTTTGATTATGTTTTCAAAACGACTTTCAACTACTTTTCTTCACATTTCTTGTTGGTGGGCTATTCAATTCAAATCTGGTAATCACTGCTTTCAGGCAAAAGGATATTCCATTATGATTATGAGATCACGTTTGATTCTTTGAGTCTCACTTCACTCTGCTACCGACTGGAAGTTTCCTGTTGTGTTCTCCGCAATGACTTTCAACAACTTTTTCTTCCACATTTCTTGTTGGTGGGCTATTCAATTCAAATCTGGTAATCACTGCTTTCAGGCAAAAGGATATTCCATTATGATTATGAGATGACGTTTCTGATTCTTTGGAGTCTCACTTCACTCTGTTACCGACTGGAAGTTTTCCTGTTGTGTTTCCCATACGACTTTCAGCTACTTTTCTTCCACATTTTTTGTTGGTGGGCTATTCAATTCAAATCTGGTAATCACTGCTTTCAGGCAAAAGGATATTCCATTATGATTATGAGATCACGTTTGATTCTTTTGAGTCTCACTTCACTCTGCTACCGATTGGAAGTTTTCCTGTTGTGTTTCCCATACGACTTTTCAACTACTTTTTCTTCCACATTTCTTGTTGGTGGGCTATTCAATTCAAATCTGGTAATCACTGCTTTCAGGAAAAAAGGATATTCCATTATGATTATGAGATCACGTTTGATTCTTTGAGTCTCAGCCTCACTCTGTCACGACTGGAAGTTTTCCTGTTGTGTTTCCCATACGACTTTCAACTACTTTTCTTCTTCCACATTTTTTGTTGGTGGGCTGTTATAAGGTGTTCAATTTGAATCTAAAAGTTAATTATCGCTTTCAGATAAAAAAGGTTTTTCCATTGATTATGAGGTTACATTTGATTGCTTAAGTCTCAAAGAACTAGTCAAGCTACAGACTGGAAGTTCTTCATGTTATATTCCATGTTCTATGTTTGTTCCATGTTTTCCATATAACTTTCAAATACTTTTCTTTCATCCTCCTTTCGTTGGTAGGCTGTCTCTAGGCTGTTCAGTTCGAATCTGATAGTGCAATCAATCAATTCGAATCTGGTAATCACTATTTTCAGTCAAAAGGATACTCGATGACAATTATGAGATCACGTTTGATTGTTTATGTATTCTCACATCACTAGTTATACTACAGACTGGGAAGTTTTACCGGGTCGGTTATTTTCCCTATATTTCTCAAATACTTTTTTCTTCCACATTTCTCGTTGGTGGATTGTTCTTGGTAAACATAAATGGAACACAAAGCCTATTGATATTAACAAAAATATGTTTGATTAATCAAAATATATTAAATTATTAAACATATCTATACACATTTAAAAATTTTGTCAACATTTCAAGTCAATCTTCATTGTTAATCGTCACTGCCAAAACAATTTTCCTTTATAACATTAATTATTTTAGATGGATCATATGCTTTAACATGGCAGGCTAAAAGGCATCCTCCTGTCATGTACCACCACGTTATACCTTTCGAATAAATTATGGTCTCCCATTGGAACATTTTTAATTGAAATTATATATAGCAAAATGTATTCGAAATAATAAGACTGGTGATTTTGTCAACATTTAAAAGCTCAATCTTCACTGTCAAAAATCCTCTTTTATAACACTGAATTATTTTACCATCTGGTTTAATATGGTACACTAAAAATGAAATATCATTCTGTCATGTAACTGCTTTCAATGTTATGTCTTTCGAATAAATTATGGTCTTGCATTGGAATATTTTTAATTCAAATTATATATAGCAAATGAATAAGACATTTTGTCAATATTTAAAGCTCATTGACATCATAAACGTCTTTTCAGCTAAGATGAAAACAGATCTAGTAATGCTACAGGAACGTACAGAAATAGAAAAATAATTTGAAACAGGAAATTTGCAATGGAAACAATTTGTCATCGCATTGTTAAGAACGACATATTAATCTTTCACCTCTAATTATACAGAGACATGCATGGTTAATAGAATAGGATTTACTACGACATAGCTGAGGACATAAATATCATAACAACTATTTTCAGTAGTTTTGAAAAAAAAAAATTCATAGAAGAAACTTTTTTCAAAAATATTGCAAAAACACAACCCAGACTTATATCCAAAAAGTTCCAGTACGAAACGAGCAACCAGAAAAAAAGGGCGTACAGAAAGCTTTTATCCATCCTTCAAATTAAATACCCATCTCCACCTCCATAAACAAAGAAAGGACACGCAAACTTCGAGGATATTACCCCTCAAACACGCTTTTTTTTTTGCAACATCTCGGGCACAATTTTTAAATAGCCCTTACTTCGAAGCATTCCCGCAGCAAACGTTGTTTTTGAAGGACATTACACCAGGGCCAAGGGGTTGCACCCATAATATCTTTTTTCTTAAAAAACTCTTAGATAAAAGACCCTTAACGACTTTGCTGAGGCAAAATTACATGTTCTACGAAACGAACGGGTGGAAAATGTATTGGTAGTTTTAAAAGGTGATGTGTTTTTATGTATTAGTCCAAAAGAAATGTATTTACGGAGACATCCCAACGCCAACTAGTGTTTTAAGTATTTTTCACTGAGTTGTTTTATCGTACAATCCTTGTCAAATGGGAAAAAGTACTGAAGTAGTTCGTGATGCAGCCACAACACTCCTACGACACTCTGAGACATTCACAAGTTTGATATAAAAACTTGTTTCTAGTCTAGCAACACGTATAATGCCAGTTGCCTGACGAGAAACAACTCAACTCAGTACTTTTTAATGCAGACTTTTTTGGTGTTGAAATATATTTGTAACAATATAATTGAACGGAACGATGTTCATTAAACATTTGATGATATTAAAAATTATATTATTATAATAAAAATAAATAAGATTATATGTAATGTTTTTGGATATTCATAAAAGAATGATCAAAAAGCAATACAAGAAGTTAGCATCGTGATTGCTTTAAAAGCGATTCATTAAAAAACAACAAATAAAAACTTTGCCATCCAGCACGTAATTATTGTTTAATGATTTTCATTTAACTTTTTTTCCATATTTAAACGAGTTTAAAAATCGTTTCACGACTAAAAATAATAGAAATTAAAATTAAACTTAATAATAAACTTTAAAAAATTAAAAATAGAAATTAAAATTGATATTGTCATACCTGCAAAAATTATTAATAGTAATTTCTTAGAATAAGATAGCAATATTTGAAAATACAAATATTAAACATACCTATTTCGATATGTACAAGGAGTTACCATAAAAAATGATCATTAAAAAACAACAAATAAAAATCTTGCCATTCATCGCGTAGTTTGGAGTCTAGCTTTTATTTCACTTATGCAAAACCAGTTTAGAAATTGTGGCTTCAAGGTTTAAATAATAGAAATTAAAATTGAAATTTCAATCTCCACAAATTTCCCTCGTAAGTGAGATACTGCTTTTCGTCTTACCCTGTACCATATATTTTTTTTTTACTTCTTAAAAATAAGATCTATCATGAATTTTCTAGTATGTAAAATCCATTTGAAAATATGGAGTGGATTTTTCTAAACATACATATTTCTCTCTATGGAAGACA